>CAEGAF010113269.1:0-47995 GCA_903067075.1 Micropoecilia bifurca
CACACACACACACACACACACACACACACACACACACACACACACACACACACACACACACACACACACACACACATTTATGCACCGCCCTTTTCAATTATGGTCAACCCCAAACACTGCAGCTGACTCGCCTCACATACGGTCACACTTGTAAAGACACAATCATGAAAAAGCCCATTTCCTGTTTAACCCGCACACAACCACCAACCATCCTCCCCTAAATGATGAAATCACTTCATTTGCTCTTTTGGGCTCTGTTCTGTATTTGCTTCTTTTCATGAAGCAGTAGGATATTTAAACAATAAGCCTGACCAGTGAGTAATAAAACCCAGAATGCAGTGCATATATTAAAAGCCATTTATGGTTTTGCATCCTGTATAATCTCCATTCATGTGTCTGGTTTTTTTTATTTCTATTTTTTTCGTTTACCACTGTTTGTAATTTTAAGTCTTTTGTTCCCTCAAATACATGCACAAGTACCACACACCTCCCTCTGACAACACATTAATCAAACAGAAAAAAATCCCAGCTTCCTCTGATATGAAAATGAGCCGTCCGGTACCACATTGAAGAAATTGTCACTGTAATTGCTCTTTGACAGCTGCACACATATTCACACACACGCACACACACACACAAATATAATCTTTAATTGCCTCCAAAATGTTTGTGTCAAGATGGCGTAGCTAAGATAATGGCTGAAGACCGTGTGGCCCACACTAATGGCATTCCAGCTTTTAGCGCTTCACGTCGGCAGAGAAGTCAACAGACTCTGTCAAATGTTTAGAAGCGTGCAGTTCCTGCATTGTTGTGGTGAAATTGTGCATCTGGAAGTTTGCCAAATCATTAAAAAAACCTTATCTCTCCAGAAGGAAATCTGAAGCACACAGGGGCATATCAGGAAGATTTGAATAAATGTACTGAACGAATCTGACATTTTGTTAGACATGTATTTATTTATGTAAAAAGAAAAGGAATTTTATTCTGTGATTTGAAAAATTAGGATAACCCAAAAATATTTACTTTTAATAGTCGCATGTTTATATCCAATATATTGTTTATAACAATAGTCAGGAATGCTATTTGTTGATTAAAAAAAAGTGTTGTGTATGTTGGTTTATGGATATTTTGTAAAAACACAATCTACCAATAAGTTATGATCCCCATGAATTCAACATAATACAACACCAGTTACAAACATTTCTCAACTTTCCGCTTGCTAATGTTTCAGGAGAGGGAAAACAGCCTGACTTTGCAGTTTGTTTCCACCACGGCTGAAGAAATACCTGAATAACAGCAGCGACGCTATATGCCAGCACCAGCAGTCACAAGTACACTTTGTTCCGTTTGTGCACACTAGTTTCTAAATGCTGGTTTCACACCTCCCTCATACACAAGCTCCTAGAAATGTTTTGCACATAACATTATCGCCGCTTCGAACTGTGTTTGCTTTGGTCAGTCAGGTGTTTTTATTTTTAAACAGACAACACAGACGAGTGAAAATGACAGCATGAAATCTGATACCACCGCCCAGAAACCTGGCTGCACTCCTGCTCACGTTGGCCAACTTTCTCGACTGAACATGTGCAGCAGCAATGGCAGTTGCCAGTCCATTGTCTATTGTGGATCAGCTCAGTTACACCCGATCTCCAACGTCACTGCAGGCACCCGCACAAAACACCGGAACGGCATCACTGTTCGTTGTGCTTTCCCAGCTTCGGCCTAATTATCACAGGACTGAAACGATCATGAAAAGCCCGTCATGGTTTCACAGAAGCAAACTCCTTTCGTCAACCTCAGACAGGCTGACATTCGCTATGATTGAAAGTCACGCTGGGACTTTCTGTCACACTTGCGTGGAAGATGGATGTAATGTGGGATAGGAGGCTGTGGACGGGGATGCGTTTGTCTATTCCTAAAATCTAGGTTGCAGAGTAACAAGTGAATGATTTATGAACGTGAGTGCTTCAATACAGCGGCTGAGGTTTTGAAGTCAAAGTGGAACGACAGTAGGCTTGGGCTGATTGTTGGATTTTACTCAACGGGAAGTGAGAGCTAAAACCATCCTGATGCAAGGATCTGACACACTGCAAAACCACAAAGTTTGCTGAACTTCCATAATCAACCTGTGGCTTTTATTTATCTTAATGGCCACATCATACATGTGCTGATAATTTCACTTGGTGACTACGTATATTTCACTTTTGTAATTTTTTAGCTGACATATTTTGGTAGAAAGAATCTGTCTGCCAGATGACATTTTCAACTAACAGGTAGGAAGGTATTTTCAGTAATATAACAAATTTTACAGGAAAGCATGAACCGACAGGTCTGATTTAGGTAGAGTTAGAGTTTGTGTTAACATTTTTGTTCCTTTCATCTTGAAGGAATATAGTGCATTACTGTATATACATTATAAAAAGCTCTTTGATTTGCCTTTGTGTCTGGCATTCCCTGTATAAATAACCTTGTTGAGGCTTGCCTATAAATAGCTGTTATTGTACACTTGTCTGTCCCAGGCTATAGTGGACCAGCTGATGGCCTTCACAGTTCAGATTGTCTAGGTGTATTATCTCAAGGGAAAACGCTTTTATTTATTTGGTAAATAAATAAAAATGTTTAGAACTAAGGAAAAGCAAGGAAGTCATTATAAAATTTTTTATAAGTAAATCTACAGAACCCAGAACCCATTGCTGTGGGCTGATGGGAGATCCGTGTTAAAGTTTGAAGCAAAAACATCAGTAAAAAAAACACAAACCTCTCAGGGTCGCACAATAATCCTTTTAGAAACAGTTTTACAGTAGCCTAGCTATTAGACCCAGCACATCCATCATTTTGCAGCTGTATGGGTTTGTAGCCACAAGGCAAACCATCATCAGCTCTGAAGCCCGACTCGCTAAAAAAGAAAAGCACGTTGACCTCGAGCAGGCCGTGACATCCTGCAGCACTGCGGCTATTATTAATAATGAGCAGGACATGCAAGGTGCTTTTGGACAAACAAGCCGCTGACCCCTGGAGTCACTTAGAAGCTACTGTCACGACCTTTAAATGGTAACAACCTAGAAACCTGGGATTGAAAATAATGAGTTTGGCTGCAGTCATCATTAACTGTTAGTGTGTGTTGCTGTCAGGTAACAAGTGAATCAACAAAACTCTGGATGTGAATGGATTGTTTGTCACAATGACAGTCCGCACAGCAATATGGCAAGATTTTAGATTTACTTAGTATATTATATAAAAAATATCCAAACAATATGCAGTGTTTCCCCCAGAAATCTCGCTAAGCACAGCAGCCACTTGGTGTTTGATTATCTGGTTGTTATTTATTAACACAAATATAAGGTCATATGCAGAAGTGTGCTAACATCCATGCTAGCTAGCACTCTGCCTAAATGCTTGCTCACACAAAGCACTACCTGCTTCCACAAAACTTCACAGACTTCCACTCTTCTGCAACTTCCTTACTCAGCTCCTCCAGACTAGCGGCAGCAGCAATTAGCAAACACACAGTGCATATGGTGAGCCTATCATACAAACGTCTTCAGTCTAATGCTTCTGACAACAATTGTAAATGGCATAAAGGAGGAGCACTGTTGTCATGGTGTGCTGAAGAGGGATTGTTAGAAAGGCTGACGAGGGATTGTTAGAAAGAGTAGGAGTGGGTGAAAAGCTCAGAATTGGGCTCTTCCATCTCCCAATAAATATAATTGGATTTGCCTGATGTGTGAAAGCAGCCTTAGACTCAAAGTAAGATGTATGATGCTTCTGGCCAAAGACAATGGTCATCATTTATGTCAACAGGTTAGATCATTAGCATACCTTTAAGTTGTCTGTTCTCTCTTATTCAGAATCAGCTTTAATGACCAAGTTGTGAACATAAACAAGGAATCTGGCTTCGGCTGCAATACATAGAACGTCTGAACAATCAAAGCTCCAAGAACCAAAAAAAAACACAAGCAAACTAATTCAAGCTGTAATAGAAAAATTAGACATTTTAGAGAGTTTTTTTAAGATCTTTTAATGTCTCAGCAGTAACACTGTATTGACCAAACACAAGAACAAGCTGTGATTCTAAATAGTTTTAAACTGTTTTTGGTAGATTTAATTTGCAGGCAACTACAGTTAGTTGTCCAGTTAAAGAAAATGCAATCTATTTGTGTTTATTTTTTTGGTGGTGATATAAAAATTCTTTAAAATTGCTTGATGAACTAAGAAAACACCACTTCGACTTTTCATCACTGCTCAAACATCATCTATCTGCCATCCTTTCTCTTACATAAACCATTTTTTGAAATGGTTTGGTGTTGATGTGTCTGCCATCCTGAGAGCAGCCGTTCTGCTCCCCACCTCCTCATTTGCCTCATTTTTCACAACACTGATAATCCCACGAACAGATCACCCATTTCAACCTCCAACTACACACACGCACAGATACACACTCCAACAAACATTTCCAGATGCTGAGAAGCACTTACACAAAAGCCCATCACACAAAACACAATCATGCACCCGTATACTAGGTGCCAACCATTGCCATGGCGACTCCAATCAGGAAAAGCTCCCTTTCCTCCCATTACGGCAAAGATGACAGTTTCTCTCTCCTTCCTTCTGCCCTTCTTGAAATATGATTGTTCTCTTTTCTTCCTCCTCATCCTTATGTTGTATCTCTTGCACCCAGTGATGCAAATTAGTACAATAAAAGCAAAATGTTAATTTAGATCAAATATTCTGTAAAAATCACTGACTAAACATCTTGCTTGTTGACCCATAAACTACTTACGTTTACATTTAATTTACAATCAACATGCCAAATTTTAAATTCATCCCAGGTGCAATTTATACATACTTATAAGGTAAATGAATGTCGACATCCCTTTTATTGACAACTTGCATAAAAAACGTCTTTGCATCAGATTAATAATAACTTTGATATCTTATTACTAGAATCATGTTCATATTTTTGATTAACCTCTCCTTAATAAATGCCAGATGAATAGTCTAGTGAATTAGTCGTTTGTCTGTGTCCTATTTTATTTGTTTTAGTTCATCAGTCACTATTAGACATGGATTTATGGGTGGTATTTTTCCTCAACAAGGTTTACTAAACAATCAATTTTCCATCCTGTTTTTATTTATTTATTTGAATCTTACCTTTTTATTATGTGCTATTGACAAGTTGTGACAGTGTTTTTTTCTAAATCAATGAAACTAGGTCAGCAATTATTTCCTTTGAAATGCACTACAAAGAGAAAAGCTCATTGAAGAAATTTAATGACGTTTTAGGGTCATAAACAACCCGGTTACTACAGAGTCTGAAAGGTGATCAAGGTTTATAGCTGCGAGCTCCCAGCTGGAGGCCCAAGGTGTTCTTTAATGTGACGCACTGGAAAACCATAAAAAAAACAAAGGCGTATAATTGACTGATAAAAGTTCACAGTAGGGGGCAGGAAGCAGAGCAGTGGTCAAATTAATCACGAGACTTGAAATTCAACTCTCATGTGAGACCAATATTTCGTTTGACTAACCAGAACCCGTGACTGAGGTCCCTGCTGGCCTGTGTGTTAGAGGACTATTCTTCTGGGGTCGAAATCCGGTGAAATTAAATGTATTAAAAGGCCACGAACAGCATGTAACGGTAATTGTGACTGTCGTGGAGTGGTTGGTCACATTGGCTTTGGAGTGATGTTGGAATATGTCAACCAGACCTAATTGTAGTTTTAAAAAATAGGTCTCCACTAGTTAGAGGTGATGTCTCACATCCAACTCAGAGGTGAGTTCATCTTCATCGGCGTAGACAGAGCACATGGTGTACTGAGATTAAGAAATATTATTGGAAGTTTTTTTCTGTCAAATTTTGATGACATTTTAACTGTAACATCATTGTGTGATTTGTATGTTTTTTTTAGAATGGGATGTTTACTTTATGAAAAAGACACAACTTGTTTTTTCTTTATTACTTAAAGCTCATGCACTAAAGCCATAAGACAAAAGAATAGTCTAACAGATGTTCCACCTACTTCATATTGCTTTGATTTACTCTTCTAAAACTGTGTTCCCCTTTGGGATAAAGAAGCTTGTTGTTGGATGCCCCAACTTCTTACGGGTCATTGGATCCCACTGACTTTATTCCTAAATATAGAGCTCAGTAGTTTTTGCAGTATCCTGCTCTCTGCTCACTGTGTTTGAAAGGCTGCTTCCAGTTGACTGGCAGCTGGTCCTGTTATTACTGACAGCTCCTTGTGTTGGCTGGTGACTTTGGGCTATTTAGACACAGCTTGACAAAGTCCAGGAGTTGGATCTGCAGAGGAAAATTACTCTTAATTGACAGAAAGGGGCTCAGGATGGGTAGTCGAATAATTTGATCAGTAGATTTTTCTCTTTCACAAAAAGCCCTTTTCTCTTCGAAATTTTTGTGTTGCACAAAAATCCTTCCTAATACACTTACTGTTCTGTAGTTATTTTGCCGTTACCATTGGAAACTCGCAAACAGGAAGCTGAGAAATTTGAGACCATGCTTTCTGCAGTTAATATTTCAGTATTCCCCTCCTCTGCAAATGGATTTTAAAGCAGCATTTACGGTCTGTTAACGTCAAACACAGCACTGTTTGGTTTTCAAAGGAAACAAAGATGGCAGGCAGAGAAAGTAAGAGGATCTTTTTTTATATTATCTTTTTGTTTAATAGTCAAAGCAAGAGATAAAAGAAAAGAAGTACAGTACTTTTTGAAAGACTTTTCCAATCATGTATTTTAAGCAGTAGAAATTTTCAGCTAATTAGTTGATACTTTCTCCGTTTCCAGATCAAACTGACTTTGGAGAAGAACTTTCTTCACATGTGTGACATTTTTCTCCTCAAAGATGGCCTTTGGGTTAAGCCGGCACTGAACCACATCTGATTTTCGACTGGGCTCGTCCCCATAAAACCCACACACAGTCCACGGCGTTCAGATGGTGCACACACACCAAAACCAGCTACACCCAGCCAAGCTAACAGAGAGGCGTCCAGATCGCAGAGAGGCTATTGAAATCATCTCAAAGACATAAACTGACAGATATCAGACTCCTCTCATTGGATTTAATGTGCATATTTAGAAGATTTGCACTGCTGATCATAGTGCTGCTATGAGGAGTGATAATAAGTTTCACTGTTACTCAGATGATTAACAGTGCTGCATTTTCTGTGGAATATTTTAGATATGCTCTACAAAAAAGAAAAGAACAAATATTCAAATTTTCCAAAAATAATTTATAATTTCAATTCACAGGAAAAATAAATGAAGAGAAATCTGTCAAGGGACAAAGATATAAATCAGAAATTAAATTGAAATATACTGATTGTCATCCATGAGAAATACTATCAATTTCAAACACCAGAAAAAATATCCATTTACAATTCCATTTTGGCCACAGGTCTTGTTGGAGACTAAGAATGTGCCAATTTTTTAATAAATTGCCACATTTACTTTTAATTACCCAAGTGGCACTAAAAGTAGCAATATCCTTCTTTTAAATTACAAGTTTCCCCTTGAGCAACAGAATACATTTAATATAGAGGGAAAAAAACAAGTAAAATGTTTTTCCTTCAACTTGCTATAAAATACTTGACCATTTTTCCCTGTGTAATTAATATGAAACCACAGAGCTGTAGCCACAGTGAGGCCAGTGAGGCATCAGGCCAGGTCTGGCTTCTCCTAATGCTACTTCTTCCAGCTGGTCTGTGGCTGGGTCACATTTTATAGAAATAAAATTATTTTTCATCTTTTCAAAGTTCTAATTTAATGTGAGCCGGGAAAATGGCACCGAAACTAATGTGGGTGGCTTGATTAAGTAGGAAACGTGTGCGGGGGGGGAATGGGGGCATAAAACAACTCCAATGATAAGTTTTAACTTGTTTCAACTTGTGAAAACTAAGTAAAAATTTATTGGAACCTGAAACGAAATTAAATTATGCTCTTTAGTAAAATTAAAAAAAAAGTCACTTCAAAATTATTTTTGGATTGAAAATCACCTAAGTATTCCAAAGCAATAAGTTTCTTTTCACTGAATTCATACTAATACGCTCAAAAGAGCACATAAAGATTAGATGTTTGTTTTCCATGGATGTTTCTGCCTCCAGACTAGGATTGTGTAAACAATGCCAGTGAGTTTTGTCAGGACATGTCCAATATGGCCGGCCTGTATCTTGTTTGTCATGAAGGTGTGAGTCGACCTGCCTCCCCCATTCTTTCCCTGATAAAGCTGTTGTGTTTAGCTTTCCAAACCCAGATCTTCATCCATCCTAACGTTGGTTAAGCCTGGTTTCACCTGGGGTCATGGCACGGTAGATAGCACCATGCTATCGCCTCCTTATCGCTATCTAAATTACAAGCAGCCCAGGCCACTGTAAGGAGCTGCAGCAGTGCATACCAAGCATGCGTTGTCACTCTTCTCCCCATCCTTGCTCTGAGCCTGGACCGAGTTTGATAAACACTGACGGTTGAGGCGAGGTATTTCCGTGACTGACGGTTATTGACTCTGCGATATGGTGATTTGTTTCTGCGCTGCGGCGCGATTGATTAGCCATAAGGAAACTCGGGAGATGTTATTGGATTGCTATTCAGAAAGATTGAGTGTCAGTCTCCATCCGATTCCATATCTCATCCATCTCTCTTTCACTCTGACTTTTCTCTCTTCAGAATATATTAGTCATTTTCAATAATAACAGGCTGATATGGAGGCGTCGCCTGTCCTCCATTTGATATTGTATATCCAAGGCTAAATAGTGATGGATCCTCGGGTTTGTCTTGTTCACCTGTCAGCCTTTTCCCCCTGTCTGTCTGTGTTGGTTCCGGTCTCCTGCCTGATTGGACTCTTATTCTGTTTGCACTAAAATCAAGAGAGTACTCAGATTTAGCACCGGTGTGTTCCATTAAAACAGGTTCTTGTGTCATGCAATAGCAAGAGTCATGAAAACACGATGCTATCAAAGTTTGGGTCAACACCTCAAGCATTCCAAACGATGGGGGTGAAGTGTTTAAAACCAAAAGGGTCATTTAAAGTTCATACATGAAGATAAAGGAATTATTTTTCCACACTTTATAAGCATCTCCTGCATGCTTACTTGCACAAAACATCTACAAAGCATATATGTTGTTGTGAATCTTGATGTCTCATTAGTAAACTCTTAGTTTGCAATTTACAAATCGTCCTTTCTAAGGAAACTAAGTTCTGGTGTCAATGGAAGCCAATTTATCAGTTTCAGCTGTTTGTTCAGATCCTAAAACCCAAACATCAACATAAAGAAACATAGACTTCAAAACCATTTCAATACAAAAGCAGCAGCCATATAAAAGTTACCTGTAACACTTTATTTGAAGGGGGTGAATAAGACTGACATGACACTTTCATAAACATGACATAACATTTGTCATGAACATGAATAAGCCTTTATGAATATTTATGACTGTTGTTATAAAGCGTCATTCTGTAAATTATGACTCTTTTAATACAAAGTTGACATTATTCAAAATTTCTTTGATATAACAACTAGACATTAACCAAGAAATCATTACTGATATAAATTTGTTATAACAGTATTACTGATTGCACTTAAAAAATTAGGTAACTTTATGTTAATAAAGGTAAAGTTTAAACAGCCCAACAACAAAATAGGGACTTTCAGAGATTATATGTTAATTATTAATAACAGTTTGGCTGCTATCACTCTTACTAACTACACCTGAGCGATTTTCCAGGTTAGGGCAGGAATTTAGTGAATGATGCTTTCAGGAGTGTTGGAGAAACTAAATACCCAGCGAATCAGACTCAAACACACATACTTAGATTATATTTTATATTGATACAAGAACCCTAACTGTATCAAATAATATTATCTATTTAGATTCACTTTATTTTGGTAAAATATGGCAAAAAAGAAAAGAAAGTACTACTTAATAAACCAATAATTAAAGGCGTAGGCTGAAGCTGAGACTTATCCTTGAGTATCCAAAAGATATGATACAGTTTTTATTGTCCTCTCCATGGCATTAGCTCCACTTTTTCATTTTTATTTTTTTAAGTTACTACCAGGTCTTAAATGCCACGTATAAGTGAATAAAGAAACCATCCATCCATTGTTTATACCCACTTATCTTTGTAGGGGCTAATTCATGTCATTGTAAAAGCTAATTCAGTCATTTAACTCAGCTCTGTTGGAGGAGACATGTGTCTAACAGTGGGAGGCCAGTTCCTCTTGAGGACTGGAGTCTTTTTGGTGGTCAGAGGAAACTACTGTCCTGTCAAAGAAAGGAACTAATTAAGACAAATAAGATGATCAAAATGTCTTTCTGAAGTTATGCTATCATTTGGTTAAATACATCTAACAAAATTGCAGATTACTCAAAATATTATAATAGAGAAACTGCTTTGTAAATAGCTGAGCCAGAGGTCATGGGAGTTTGGTTGTGTGGTATTTATAAACGTGCTTGGTGGATCTGTAGAGGGCTTATTACCGCATCCCTTGAGCTAACTGGTGGAAGGAAGCAGGAGAATAGTGAAGTTCGTTTTAATCTCTATCTGATCCTGTATACTTAAAGCAAGAGCTCTTTCCGCATTCTAGGCACAATGACGAGCTTGTTCAGGTTGTTTTCTGCCCAAGGGTTGCTAACTTGTTCCCGATCCTTTTATCAGACGATGTGGTTCTGTTGGGCTCTAAAGGCTTTCACCATAACCCTACACTGGAGCAGCAGGCCAATGTGAAGCTCCTGTAGCTCTAGATCTGCAGTCAAACAGGCAGTTTTTGCAGACTTATCTAAAAATTCTGTGTTGTCTTTGTTGTTACTCGTCCTGGACCATTCAAGGAGAAATGGGAAAAAGTCCATATTCTGTCCCCGGGTGCTTATCAAAGTCAGTCTTCAGCTGGGGGACTAACTTGGAACCAGATGTCATTTTAAAACGTGTTTGTGTCTGTGGGGTCAACATGGGGCGTTCGCTTACATGACAAACGCAGATGTTACCTTTGTGGTCAGAAGGCTGTAAGCCAATTAGGTTTTACTAATGGGGCCAAGTGCTTTGCTGTTAGCTGCACTAGCACACACACACACACACACACACACACACACACGCAAAATATATTGATAAGATTATGATGGTAATGTGAATGCATCAGGGTTAAACCCCATTAAGGAAGACGCCTGTCTCAAAAACGTCTGCTTCTCTGGATGGCCAGCCATCTTAACCTCCGGCCCTCATCCTCTACTCCTTCCCTTTGCCCTCTATCTTAATTGCACCCATGGAACCTCTCCGTTTGTTTTCGCCCTGACTTTTTCCTGTTTTTCTTCCAGTTTTTTCCACAGCAGATGCACAGCAAATCTTCTTTGTGGCTCTTTACAACTCTCAGCTTCTTATTCCCATCTGTTTCCCCCCCTCTATTTTTTTCCCCATCTCTCTCCACCTCATTTGAATTACTGGCGTGATTTTTCTCTCCTTCAGAAAGAAAACGCCTCAGGTCTAACAGTTTATAGATTCAAATTTGATCTCTCTTTTTTTCTTTTCTGCACACATATCACAATGAGTAGCCTTTCAAAGTTTTACAGGAAATCCTCGAGTCAATGCTTGCATCTAACTTTTATTACACTTTTTAATGTTTTTCAGCATCATCTAGACACACTGATTAAACCTGTCAACCACGACTAAAGCAAAATTTGTTGTTGCAGACTTATGTTTTGTTTCTGCATGAAATCAGTATTCATACTTCATGATCATTTTTATATATGTTAAGTAGCAACCATGTATTTATGTGTATTCTGTAAGGGTATTGTTTGAGAGAAATATACAAAGCTCCTCTATAGTTGGTTCTTGTTGATGCTTTTCTGATTCACCAATTTGCAGATTTGTATGTGGCGCAGAGCCATATTTAATATATATTAAACTGGTGGCTTTTGAGGGTTGCACTGGATTTTATTTAGTGGTTTCAGAGTGAATGGGGCTGGATACATACCAACTCCCAACTTTTTAGATTTTTCTTTGTAAAAAGAAACGTATCCTCTGTCCTCATTGTAACATGATGTGTATGAAGCATGTACTAAATATCATACATGTGATCCATGCTGGGTAAAACTGCTTATGTGTATGATGTAAATAGACAGTAAGAGCCTGCATGCTTAATGTTTAAGTGCCTGACTTCATACAAGAAAGACATAATTCTTCTTATTCTGACTTGCATTGCTGTCACACATTAAAGTGTTGCTCCTAGTTGTGCAACACCTTTTATCTCCCAGCAACCAAAAAAAAGAAGTGTTTCTCATTAGCATGCACTTGTTCCCCAGTGTTTCTCCTCTCTGCTTTGTCTACTGCAGATCTTCCCTTCAGAGACCAAACGATAACGGCTGCATAGTGAATAAGGCACGGAAAAGAGGCTGTCTGTTTTTTTTTATTATTATTATTGTGATAATTAAAACCTCACAATGCAGCAGCAATAATTCCTGCTACTTATGAAGGCAGTAAAACGGGTCACACTGCATGCACAGTCTAAGGAGATTTGTCTCCATTTTTCCTGATATAAGTAACCTTTCCAATGTCAAGAAGCATAGATAAGTGCTGGAAAAAGATTCCAGTTGTTTGCCTAATACCGGAGTCGTTGCATTACTGCCTGGGAAATATATTTGTGTGTGTCTCCAGACTAAAAAAAAAAGGGGGGTGGGGATTTTTGGAGGGAGCAGGGTGGCGAAGGTCACTTTGATGTGACTGTAAAGGCACACAGCAGGGCAGTGGAAAGAGATGAAAGAAACAGAGCAGAAGTAAAATAGGCCCTGGTGGAAAAGCAAAGGAAGAAGAGACACATCTCCTCGTTTTTTCTTTTACTCTGCAACATATGGAGGATAATGATGCTGTATCATAAACAAGAGGTAGCCAGGGAATAGGAGCAGACATCTTGCAATTAAAGTGAGCAAACAATATTTTTGAAGCTCTGCTGTGGCTCCACAGCAGTGCAGTATGTGCAGAACTCATATCCGAATACAAAGCAGCCACTGATGGAGCTGGCTTGTAATAAACAGCTCTTCAAAATAAGGTGTTACAGTTTTACAGTGACGTCCTTACAGATCACCTGTTTGATCTGTTTACATGTGACTTACTCCTGCACATGCCAAACACACTGAACAAACCAGTGATGGCAAACTAGTTATGTAAGACATGGTGAAACTGGTTGAAATAGGAGACTGGAAAAACGTTAACACAGAGTTCACTTGGATTTCTGCAGCTTTTTTTGTTTTGCTACACTTAAAATGTTTCAAATAATCAAATAGAATAATAATCAGATGTAAACCAGTTTCTAGATTGTGTTTTTATTTATTAGGGAGAAACTGTCAGGTTTTAAACAGGCCCACAGCATCATAGATCCCTACCATCACTTCCTAGTAGGTGTGAGGTGCTTTCCTGCATATTCATCTTCTGTGTTCTGGGATTTAACCAACTGGACATGATTACATTTGTGATCAAAGGTAAGACACTCATGGTTTCTCATCCAGCCTAGTTGCTATTTACATCCTAGGGTAAGGGAAAGTCCAGCTAGACGTTCACAAAGGTTTTGATCTAAAAGTTCAACAATAAAAAACTGCTTAATTTAGAACTTCTTAAACATTCATCTGAGCCAGCAAATCTGTTTACCTGTCTGTTTTTGGAATTACTAATATTTCTAACAATCACTTTATTTGTTATCTATTGAAATGTCTGCATCAGCGAGAACTGCAGTCCCAATTTTCAGAATGTTTCTGAAGGCTGCCTACAGTCAGGACCCCTCACCCTTTCGGCTTCATGCTGTCGCCTGCCCCCTTTAGGCTCAGCAGTGTATTGCATCTTCATCATTACTGAAACATGCACGCATCAGCTGGTGAAATAATAATATTTACATTCATGCCATGTCTGTTTTCTTCCTAACAGAGTCATGAAGATAATAAAACCTTCTCCCACCGCGGCTGCTTTGTCGAAGCAAAGACACCTCTGCAGAACTTTTTACTTCGACGCCTCCTCTCTGTCTGGCACGACTGTTGTTTCTTACTGCAGCTGAAAGTGTTTTGATGATTGAGCTGTTACTGCCACTGGAAAAATAGAGGGAGGAGGAGTGGGAAGATGGCAGACAGACACCAGATGTTCCCATATAGTCCAAGGAGTCGGCAACAGCAGAGGGAAGTTTTGCGTAAGCATTACAGTAGAAGGTTAAAGTATGGGTTTGTGTGTAATTATTGCCCTGGTCAGGGCATGCCCATAACCTGGGTGGCCCATCAGGAATGTGACAGTTGGGAGTGAGTCAAGAAACTGCACAAGATACAAGGGCCTTGTGGGAATAAAACGGAGCGTCTTCATTGGGGGAATGTGTGGATAGAAGGAAATATCTCAAGTTAGATTACGATCCGTGTGTAAATGCATGCAAATGTACTTAAAAGATAAGGATCAGTTGATTTTAAGGGATTCCAAGGGGAAATTGGGTCAACGCAACAGCTAAGAACAGCATGGCGACAGAAATATATTGAACATGACATTTCAAGGATTAAACACACAGCGGGGAGAGTTTTAATGCCAAAAACTGGTCGGTATATCCTTAAGATACATTTATGTTATGATGCTATTTTTTCCTTTATATCTCTTATTTATTGAACATGCAGCAGGGTTTGCCATTGCTAAATTATGACTGAAGAACTCGGATTTCTTTTGCCGAGGTCCAATTAAAACCTACAAGACTTAAAATATACAGGTTTGATATCATAATCTAGCTAATAATGATGTGTTTCACATGAATTGTAATGTTATTTTAATTAATAAAATTATATTATATAAAGTTAATAAGTACCTCCTACATTTATTTACACTTATATTTGGATTTTATTAATTCTGGACACAATAGATGACCCAAATTAGTTCAGCATAATAACAATAATAATTGTTTTCTGGTTTTCAAAACTGAATTACAACACACATTTCTATATGATCCATTATCTGGTCCACATAAATACAGCCCTATACTTTAACTCAAAATGTATAGATGTTGTTCATACTCACAACTGCGAGATGATGAAATATTTGGTATGTGTTGAATATGCATCAATAGGCGTTTTCAGGATAGCAGCTGAAAACAGTATAAAAGAGGGTTAATAATTCAGAAATGTTGGCATTCTGAACTGTATGTTTTTTCCCTCCACTTAATTTTCCAGTACTCACCTTTGTTGACTGACGAACGAATAGTCACTTTTTTTCTATGATTTCAACATTTTTGTATCTAAATCCAATTTCAAGAAGTTTAATGTCTATCCCTGTTTCCAGCTTCCCTATTTCAATTAAATTCCTAAAATAAACCAACCTCTAGATGATGTTCTAATTTATTTAGATGCATAACACACGGTCTTATGTCATTACCAGAGTGGAGGCTAACTCATTATCACTAAAGCAACAAGGTCTCTGTGCTTAAAGAGACCAAAGCCGAAGCGCTCAACCAGAATTGAACCTGCAACCAGCTCCGCGGCGTCGACAGCGAGAAGATGGTGAGAGGCGTTGAAAGAGTAGAGGAGTGTGTGATAGGAGAAGAAAGAGAGGGAGAGTTATCAGTCATGCTGTCAGTCTATGGGGCAGGTTGTGATAAGTGAGGCGGTATACAGCCTGGTATCTCTCTCCCCTCTCTTCTCTGTCTTTCCGTCACACACTCTCTCTCACACACGCACACACACATATGAGTGGGGGGGAGGACCCTGTTGTATTCTCCTCTACCACCCATGAGTGAACCCAGCGCAGGTGTGCTGAGGTGAGGATTTGGACTGTGCGACAGCCATTTGTTGGCTGTTCTGTGCAGCAGAGAGTTGAGAGAGAAAGCAGATGGTGGGAGCTGTGGAAAAACACAGCAGGAAAAGAGCATCATGCATTAAAACTACAGGTTTGACTTCAGAACTGCAGCACTTTAACAGACTCCGACACAGAGACATGCATGCTGAAAATAGCATCTTCCTGCAGCAGTGATGCTGTTTAAGCATGAAGCTATTTGCAGAATTTCAAAGTGCACCGGCTGTGCAGATGAACTGATTCCATCCGATCAGAATATTTTCAAATAAAACAATTTCTGAACAATTTCATGAATTTCTGAACAATTTCATGCTTCACTGACAGGGCATATAGATTTATATTACAATAATTTTGAATTTTAGGCACTACTTTGATTTGATTTGATTTTTTTAAAATTATTTTTATTCAGTCAGTCATCAAATAATTTGTTATGCACACTTTAAAACACTGTAAACAACTTGACTGAAAAGATACAAGCAGAAGCACAAAGCTTATATTTACGCATGCCCTACACGCCAAATTAAACTAAATTATTCCTTCATAAATCAAACACAAAACATATAATTAAACAGAATCATAAAAGGAAAGAAAACAATCCAAAACCAAAACAACTTTCTGTCGCTCTATGACATAGAGCGGCGATTAAAGCAGTATATATAAGGTTGTAAGGTGAAAAATGTGGAATGAGTAATATTACAGAGCAATGCATGCTTTCAGTTAACAATGCAGCAATAATATACCAACTTATATTGCTCACAGTGTTTGCTGTTTCCCCCTCTCAGGTCAGTTTCCATTACTCGTGTGTTGACCCAATATTTTGGGGGTTGAAAGCTGATGGTGGAAGGAGAGAGATGTTGACAAATGGAAAAGGAGACTATCAAATGACCCTCAGGGACAGAAAGGGAGGGGGGAGAACAGAAAGTAAGCCCACTGTTGCTTGACGGTTTTACATGGCCTGCTTCTTCTCACCGCCTCTCCTTATCTCTGTGAAAGGGTCGAAGTGAGGTTAAGCAAAGATCACTTTTCCTCATCAAAAAGCGTTTAATCAGAGCTCTCTAGACACCCAACACTCATGTCTGGTGTGTAATCTCACAAGCATGGGCAAATCCAGAATAGAGCACATGGCAGACTGGTTTATGCCAGCAGAAAGACCCCCACCTCCACCACCACCCCCTCTTCCACTCCACCCAGAGGCTCAGATTAACCAATCTCATTGATGTCTGACAGCCGCCCCATCCTTAGGCTGTGGATGGGCTTAAAAATGACTGACAAGCAGCAAGAAAGCAGAAAGTTGATGTCTTCTAGTCAAGAAGAGAGAGGAGGGGCGGGGAGGCGAGAAGGAGCCGGGGGGGTGACAGTTGACTGAGGTGACAGACGGGGGACACAGACCCGTCACACAACCTTCTGTCAAGGGCATCAGGGGTCACTCTGTCGACGGCGTTCACGTCTCAGGACTTCCTGGATCCAGCGAGAACCGAGTCGGTTGGAAAGAGTCGAGCCTCTTCCAATTCTCCAAGCACCGAGTTTGATCCCTGTCATTGTGGGAGCCTGGGGTGAAAAATGTTCCCCTGATAAACAATTGTGTAGGCTCAGAAGGATTCCCATGAGTCCTGACCAGTAGGAATGCACTGAGCTGTTCCAAATAAAGATTCCAGCAAGGTTACATGCAGTCATTATATTGCCAGTCCACTCCATTACAAGGTAATACAAGCCACAGGCAGGGCGCATGGGCTGGACACTGCAGAGGCCTTTCTCAGCAGATTATTTTGGGCCTCACTACTGTGTCATTACACGGCTTCCCCGCTCTGTATTTAGGCCCGGCTGATTGCAGGCCTGACATTGGGCTGGGCTGAGGTGGGCTCTCTATGGTGGGTTGAGGGCCCTGACATTGCCTCGGTTGTTTGATGTGTTTTTCGTGGTGAAAGGCGGCCGTGCGCCATGTCTCCTCCCTTTCTCACTCTTTCGAGGATGCAGAGCCCTTGCAAGTGTGTTCGCAGGCGCATTTCAGTCCAGCTGCATCTGCGAAGTTGAGCGTGTTTAACATTTTGCACAACATTTTTTGAAACATGTTGGACAATGTACTTGTGTGTTTTTGTGCTTATTTGATTGTGATTACTGCGGTAGCCGCTAATATTTGCATGTTTTACTGTCCTTAAGAAATGTTGAATAAAAATGTTAGATACAAGAAGTGTGACCTCATACCACTTTTTAAAACAATCCCTTAAATTACTGTCAGAACAAACATTACTGTAAAAAAACACTTCTTTAATTGGACTACCAATGTATATCAGCCTGAACAAACTGCAACATGGTGGTGGCAGCATCATGCTGAGGAGGCTTTTCTTCAGCATCGGAAGAGAAATGCCTCAGAGTCATTTAAGATGAAAACCTTCTAGAAGAATAACTCTAAACTCACAGCCAGAGGAACGGCAAAATAGTTTCGATCACAGAAAATGCATGTAATAAAATGTCCTAGTCAAAGTTCAAATCTGTGCTAATACTGGTGTTCTGTCACATTCTCTGATCTGACCTGCATGGCAGGTTTCCTGTTAAAGGACGGGGCAACTTTTGGCGTGAAAAGTTGAGACTGAACACAAAAGGCACACTTGCAAACCGTTGCGCTTATTTCTTGTGAGATAAAAACGTCCCCTGGAGAGGTTGGGGTCCCTTGTTTAACCATAACAATGTGGTTTTATCTCGGCTTCATCTGTGGAAGAGTTCATATCTGTGGCATCTCGTGGGGGAAGAGAGGCTGTGTGTGTTGGGGGTGGGTGGATACTCTCTCTCTCTCTCTCTCTCTCTCTCTTACAAATAAACGGTGAGCGAGGGAAGGAGGGCTGGGGAAGGGGAGGGGGGGGTGGAGGAGTATGAGGAGGCGGAGCCCGGGCGCGGTGACTGTAACGCGATAGCTGCTCAGCTCAAAAGAGCGATCACTCACACACACGCTGCACACACAGCTCGCAGGCAGACGCGGGACGCACGCTGGTGTCAGAGCGGAGCAAGGAGCGCAGCGCAGGGCTTGCGAAGCGGAGAGCGGCGCGGCATGAGCGGCTCGTCAGACAGGAGAAGACCGGTCGCTTATTTCCGTGCCCGACTGTTTCCAGTTTGATTTCTCCGGGAAGCCGCGTCCCGACGCTCGGAGCGCGGCGGTGGGCTTCAGATCGCTGCAGGAGAAGCGACCCCCGGCGTGCGTAAAATACGCAGGAGCGGCAGAGGAGGAGATACTCGGACAAACAGACAGACGGAGCCTGTGTCGGAACTTGACGCGACCCTGGAGCCGCCGTCCAGATTCTCCACAAGAACTTTGCTCCCTCAGTGTTTCTCGGATGAGTTTTTAGAGAATCAGTCCGAGGTTCTTGTTTCCCAGCGAATGGTGTTGTAGTAATATCGGGGGTCCTTTTATTTGAAAGGTTTCTAGATTTTGACTTCGACCGAAGTGGATGTGGATTTTTGTGTTTTTGAGCAACTGCAGCGTTTAAGTCCAACAAAGTGGAAACAGCAGACACTCAGTTTTTGTTTGTATTATTTTTGTTTTGGTTTTGTTTTTGTTTTTTTGCCTGATCCGAGATGGATTTTCCCACCACGCTGGTTGGATTTTTAATAACACTGTGTCACTTAGGATGTGGAGTCGGAGGACAGAGCGGTGAGTTTGAGTTAGTTCTTGTTTTGGCGCACAGATCGTCACCTTTAAACTCATTTTTTCCAGAGTTTGGGCGTCATGCGTTTTGGTTTTTTTTTTCCTTCCAGCCCACCGAAACATCTGACATAATTTGGTGTAATCCACAAACCGTTTTCCTCTCCTCTCTCCCTGTTCGGTGAATATAGGGCAGAAAAGCATCTTTGTTGTACGTAATCTTAGAAACATACGCGCATTTTTAGATTTTTACAGTTAAGTAAAGATTTCCAAACTGATTAATTTGCTAAATTAGGGGAGGAAAAAAAACCGGAAGCAATCACGTCCCAGACGGACCGAAGCCATCAGCAGCTGACTGGAAAACGGGAAGCATTTCAAATTTCGGACACTTCCCGTTTGGCTCCTTGTGTTTTTCCCCGTTGATTTACTCTAACTAATAATCAGCAACAATAAACAAACCCATTCTCTTGATGAAAAAGCTCTTCCGATTAGGAGGCGGGTGGGAGGCTTAATGTTTTACAGAGGGCTGGACCTTTGAAACCTGCAATTTCCACCACTTTTTGCTGGTGGCCAAGAAAGCGTGCGTAAAAGCCGCTCTGTCCTTGCGCACGAGGGCGTTCATTAGCGACCACCACTCTCCCTTTCCCAGTAGCTCCAGGTGCCTTTTCGAGGCAGGGGGCTCAGCGCTCTCGGCAGGTTGTGATCAGGTTGTTGGTGTCACTGTTTTGGTACCATATCCTAAAAACACGATCCGTCACTGACCCGCTTAAAATGCCTCATAAGACAATGGCATCCCCACTGCATGATACTGCCACTACCATGTTCTGTGTTGAAATTCGAGTATTAAATGTGGCTCTTCTCCTCACATAGCTCAAAGTAAGGGTTGAGATGGATTTTTTTTTTCAAATCACATTGGAGGAAAGAAACACGTTTACAGATTGTTTTGTGTCAAAATTTGTAGGTTTTTCTTCCACAAAGTCTTTAAAATGTGGCAGCTGGTATTTGGGTAAAAGTTGATGATTCTCTATCCCTCTGGAGCTCCATGTTTTCTCCAGAGTTCCTGTGCTGCGTGAAGACAGGAGTTGGGGAAGGCGCTTTTCGCCAAGCCATCTGTAAACGGATCATAAAAACAGGAGATTGTGGTCAGCGCTGGATTTAGGAGGTTTTGAGTCCTTTTGTTAGCCGGTTTTGGAGCTTGGCATACATCGACATCAAGCTTTTTTGTTGGGAGCAGGAGACCAGGTTGATTAGAACAAGTTGTTTTTGGCCACACATAGTAGCAGGCAATTGTTTGTACTGGATTTACAGGCGTTTAAAGGGGTGTAAAAGACCAAATCCGCTATGATTTATCCATCCAAAAACGTTTTAGTAACTAGATCACGTACTGAAAATGCACCAAATTAGGGTTTAAAATGGAACTACTGCTCTGCAAAATATTGAGCCCAGGATCTAGTGGTCAGATTGTTTTCTGAGGGCTTGTCACGCTGAGAAGTGATGCGGCCGGTAGGATGACACATGAAGCTCAGTCACCCATAGCAGTCTGGTTGCTCATACAGTCAGAAGTAAACACTCTTCCTGTCGCTCTGTTTGGGCTTTTCCTCCTCTTCTTAAAGCGCCTAGCTTACAGCAGGAGTCGTCCGTTCTGGCTGCGTGTGTTTTACAGCACATGTACTCACAGATCAGAGACAGATGTGGTTCTCCTGGCAGTCATCGGGCATCTCTGCCCTCTCCTCACCCCCCACAAGCTCCTCTTACTCTCTCCCTCTCCTGCCAAGACACTGCGCCACATGTCCGTGCCTCAAGAGCCACATTACAGCCAGAGACTGACAGAGAGCCGAGCAGATAGGGGAGGGAATGGGAGAGGAGAGGAGAGGAGAGGAGAGCATGCCATCCACTAAACCGCACTAGAAACAAGCAGTAGGAGGGCTTGGGGAGCAGATCCAGGGTAGGGAGGGAGGGAGAGGGGATTGTGCTTCAAACAGAGGGGACATCAAAGCGTGCAGGGGGTCACGGAGTCAAAATGGCACTGGACAGAGGGAACAGAGCACATGAAGGGTTACGAGGCGACACCGGGTGATGCAGTTAATGTGGGGGGAAAATCAGAGGAAGATAAAAAAAACTAAAAAAAACAAAGGGGAAGTCTGTTTTTGGCTCAGACTTGTTACAAAACCAAGCTATCAGAAGTTCTGGCTTTTGATGGCAGACTGTAGTAACTTGATATGTTTTCGCTGGGCTCTTTTGAAATGTTTCGGAGCAAACTGATTCTGGCCCCAGGCGCGTTGGATTGTCTCAGTGCCTCAGAAGAAATCTAAATATTAGAGATCCGTTATTACTTTCCTGCGCCTCGCTCTTTCTAAAGCAGAGAAACATTCACTCTGTTTGTGCTGTAATCACAATAACTTGACTCCATGATATGTGCATTAATTACTGCTGCCATAAACATTAGTATGCAAGCCATTAACCAGCTTATTTGCATGTTTATTAAGTGGGTGGCTGTGCATCCTTTGAATAAGTGTCTTCTTGAGGCAGGTTTTGTTTATTAAAGCTTTTAATGCTTGATACAAGAAATAATAGTGGGAAACTCTACAGTATGCTTTAAAATGTAAATTTTATTTATTTATATATTTGTATAAAATCTGTCTAAATGTCAACATCATTACATTATTGTGAGGATGATTGTACAACAGACCTAAATGTCATATTCTAATTAAAATATGTTTCTTTAATTTAAGTTTAGACGCTGTCTTATATGTGATGCAGTTTATATTTTGGTACAAGCAGCATTAATAACTGCATAAACAGCCTACGTAAGGACGCGCCACAGCATATGAATTGGGTTAAAGCCTGAACTTTGACTAGGCCACACCAAAACCTTCACTTTGTTTAATGCTCTCTATTTTGAGTAATTTTTGTGGAGCAGCACCTCTTAGAAATATGTTTCACTGTTTTACCTAATTGTGTTCATCTGGCTAACTGCTTAAAAGTAGTTTTGTAACATTTTGCAGTCTGATTTGCTGATAGATCAGAACATAAGGTATTTTTTTTGTGACTGTTGAAAACTGCTTTTTTCCATTTACTCAAGCCGCCTCTGACATTAAATGTTTAATTGCCTCTTCACTTCACAAAGAGTGGACACTGATGTTGAACTTTTAAACATAGCACACACTCGCCTGTCGAATTTAGACCACATATAATTTTACGTGTGATAATCGCTCCAATTTCTTAATTTCTTGTCATTTTAATTCGTTTGATGCGCTTCCTCTCTGTTCCATGCGCCTCTCAAAGCCTTTGCGTTTTGATCCGCCTGGCCTCGGTGGCATCAGCTGCAAAAACAAGGTCACCCATTAGCATTCATAGCCGAAGACAAACGGAGCGCTCGGTTCGATACCAGTCAGGTATGGGAGTCACGGGCTCCTGGAAACGGGCCGCCGCGCTCGGGGTGAAATTAAAAACAAGACCCCCGATAAATAAAACAAAGCTCGCTCCTTCTGTTTGTCGCATTAGCCGCATTGGGGGGTCTTAGCTGGAGCTCTGGGACCGGCTTAGAAAAGAAGCGGCGGGGGGGTCAGCTTTGTCAAGAGCCAAAGTGTTTTTGAATGGATTTTGAGCTGATTTGAACACACAGAGGGTTTTAAAAGAGAACAGCCAAGAGTGTGAATTAAAAAAAAAAAATCAGCTTTACTGAGCTTTTGCTGTCCCTCTGTCTCTTTCTCTCTCTTTTTTAAGAAGTCAGTTTCCCTGAAAGCTAACTCTCTATAAGGTGGGGGGCCAACGAATCAAACCAAACTTACCACAGCATTACTTGATTCCACACAGCTTTCCTTCGCTTGTGCCGGCTATGCAATTTTACTCCTTTCCACCCAGATGGGGAGGAAAGCTTATTTTGTGCAAAGAAGTGCCTTAGCAGTGCAGGTTTGACTCTTAGCGCACTGAGGGACAAGGAGACATGATAGGTAGAGTTGTGGATTAGATCCCCTCATCCTGCAGCCATCTGCTTTACTTCATTGATCCATTGAAGCATTGATCAGGACGGCCAGGTCCGTGCATTTAGCCTGATTAGCATGGGCCACTTATCCTGTTAGAGAGGGAGGAGGAAAGAGGAGACACTGGGAGGCAAAAAGGATTTGGGGGTTTTATTTGCTTTTGATGAGGCTTTTGTTGGTTAAGATCTTCTTTTAAACTCATTTAGCACTGTTTAACAAAAAAAAAAACAGTTTCTGGATGCTTACACTCTGGGGATGACTGCTGCCAATTGTCTTCAAAGTTGTAGAATTGACGTAGAAAAGGACATGACTAAAACCAGGAAACTGTACCTTCTGCTTGCGTCACAAAAAAACGCACCAGACGCAGGAAGACTTGTGGGTTGAAGGACATGCATTCATTTACTAGGCTGTGAAGAGTTTTTGCACTTACTTGCTCAAACTCGCCTGCATTGTTTGTGAGTCATGAAAATTTGTTGTTTCCTCCCGTTCCACATTTCTTCCACAATGGCCGAGGGGTTTGAAACACAACACTGTGTGAAAACCTGACATATGATGAAACGAGAGGGAGGAGGGGGAATAATCCAAACTAAGAAATCAATTAGATTTGTCAAAATCAAACAAAAAAGAAAGGTTTCCACTCTTCTTCTGTTCATTTTTGTGGATTTTTGACCTTTTTGGCCTCAAGTCGTTTTATAAGTCTCTCTCTTTGGCTGATTGTTTTTTTGTCTGCATGACTGCGGGTCTCTCAGAAAATAATAATGTTACATAAAAAAGTCAGTTCATTCAAAATGATGTCCATCTATTCTGTAGTACATGAGTTCAGTACTTGGATGGGGATCCTTGTGCATGAATTACTGCATCGTCAAGCCAGTCAAGTTCAGTATCACCATGGTCACAGAACCAGCTTTTAGCACCTTTCGCAGTGTTGTCCTGCTGAAAAATGAAATCAGCATTTATTTTAAGCACAAGGAAGCATGAAATGCTCTAAAACTTCCTGGTAGACCAGAACCAGCTGTGGAAGCTTCACTTCGAACTTCAAGGAATCTGCGAATCTCTGACTCTGGGACCTTGATTTCCACTTGAACGTCAGCAGTCCTTCCCCCAGAATTCTGTAGGATTATGTGGGCCGATATAATCTTCCAAGTCTTCTTTAATATGTTGTTTGATTCACAAATATTCTTATGCTTTGGCTCAGTCCAGAATGTCTGAGATTAAATCCAGCCCTTACTTTTTGACTGAATGGGTGATTGCTGTCCACTCGGCCCTCTTCCTCCCTCTCTCAGGGTGATAGCACGTTTTAATTAAGGTGCTGGTAATGGTGGTGGTGGGCTGGGAGGGTACGGGCATGAGAATGATGAAGGGCTTTATCAGCCCTCCTCCTCCTCACTCTCGCAGCTTATCCCAAAGCGTGAAGCCATGCTTTCCTGATAAAACAGCTAACAGGAATGAGAGCATGAATGTACACACACACACATACACATACACACACATGGCAGGACATGAGCTAAGACATGCAGACATTTGCACATTTTCTCTGATAACAAAGATAGAGACATCTCCCAGTCCAAGTTGATTAGGAGTGACTCAAATGTGCGCACAAGCAAAGAGTGGAGTGAGTTTACTTATTTCATTGATACAATCTGCTAAAATTAGATTGTGCAGCTGCTTCAGGAGCACAGAGAGGTCCACTCCACGGTGCTTCTGCTAGATTTTAGTTTTATTTCGACGGTGTGCCTCTGCAAACACCACTTGCCTCATTGTTCTGGCATAACAAGGTTTCGGTGGCTGCATGGAAGAAACATATGCGGCGTGTGTGTGTATGTGGAGACAGATGGACTTCTCCACAAGATGAGACGGGTGTAATTCATGAGGCTCTCTGGCAGCTCCTGAGTGCTACCCTACAAGTCACACTGACGAAAACGCTTGAAGCGCACGCGTGCTACAAGAGAGCCTCTTTCTGCTTACTAAGTGTGAAAGATGACCAAGAAATTAAAAGAGCATGCGCTCATCTATTGATATATTGCAATGACTGCGCTCACATATGCATTATGTTGCCAAAAGCATTCGCTCATCTGCTTTCACATACGTATCAGCTCGAGTTTTATCCCCTTCTTAATCGGGTTTATAATTCTGTCGACACACCCTGTGCAGCTGTAGCAGCTTCAACTCTTCTGGGAAGGCTTTCCAAAAGATTTTAGGAGTGTCTTTATGGGAGCCTTTGATCATTCTACCTGAAGTGTATTCATGAAGTCAGACACTGATGTGGGACGAGAAATCTTCGTTAAGGACTTTGAATTTATTGGTTGTTGAACCAATAAATTAAATTAATCTCCTAGCAATAATTCAGAGTTCCTTTCTCTGAGAATTAAGAAGGGACGAGCTCAACTCCTGAAAAATGCCCCGCATCATAACGCCACCTCCACCGAAAATGACACTTGGCAGTGCAGTCAGGGAAGTATGGGTCTCCCAAACTTCCAGTTCAGGAAAAATTGTTCTGATTCGTCACTCAAACATGTCTACTTAACCAGAGTCGTGGTGGTCATGATTTACACCAATGATTCCATCACTGGTGTAATCTGTGTTGGTAATGCAGTACTTGGTAACTGCATTACTTGGTAACTGCATTACCAAGTAATGCTGCTACTTGGTAATGCAAATCCAATCCATGAAGCCCTCATCACTGTTCTTGAGATACTCTGAAGGTCTTATGACGTTTGGAGTCCTGCAGCTTTTGGCACATCATGTCACTTAGCTTCTGACAGCGTGGTAGAGTTGTTGTCAATCTCAGTTGCTTCCATTTTGAAAACATCTGACTGTGGAATAATCCTTTGTGACAACATTTCATAAATTGTTGCCACCGTATTGCACAGGTGGCATTCCGTCACGGTGAAACGTTGGAATGACGCATTCTTGAACAAATTCTTGCCGAAGCCGTCTTTGTGTTGCATTTTATTCAAAATATTGGAGCTCCTTTTGTCAATATAGAGCATATGTGTATATATGTGTGTGTGTGTGTGTGTGTGTGTGTGTGTGTGTGTGTGTGTGTGTGTGTGTGTGTGTGTGTGTGTGTGTGTGTGTGAGCTTAGTGTCAGAGGTTTCACAGAGGGGTCAGTGTCCACAGGGAGCCGCCGCAGTGCAGGCATGTCTTAATGAGTCTCGTCAGGTTCTCTGCGTCCACCTTACCGTCTGAATTTCTACTTCCTCATCACCTTTTCCTCCACACATCTGTCACTCACCCATCCTCTCTCCCATGCTCTTTTTTCCCACACCCACCCATCATAAATCAACCCCCCCTCCTCCACCCCTACCCGATCAATCCCCGTCTCCCTTTTTTCCTCCTCAATCCGTCTTTTATCCGTCCCTCCTTACTCGTCTCCCTCTTCCTCCCTTTCATCCCCGCTCTCTTCCTCCACCAGTTTTTTCTCTCCACTGTAATCCCTTTCTCTCCACTCTCCAACTCTCTCCCCACCTTCCTTGGAGGCCGCTCAATGGGCAGCTCAGAGGAAAAAAAGTGTTGAGGCTGCAGGATTTCTCCCCAAAGGGCTTAATCTGCTGAGGCTCTGAGCGCCGATAGCCTCCTGCACACCGTTCCCTCCATGGGCTTCTCAACAATGACTGTCTGTCTGCACAGTCACACCAGATAAAGCTACGTCTGTGTGTATGTGCGGCTTCCTGTCTGTCTCAGCCATTCTTTGCCACCCCTGCTATATTTTTGAACAGTTTTTGCTTGCTGACCCCCCCGCCCCCTGCTCCCCACCTCTCCTGGTCCTTGTGATCGACAGGCCCTCAAAGGTGTCATCCTTCGTGGGTGTGCATTTGAACATGTGACAGCAGCTGGGTGTGTGCAAATGCATGCAATTCAGCGTGCATTTGTAGCCGGAGTCACGCACTTGCATGAAATCACCGGCAGCTGCAAGAGGCTGATGCGCAAAGCGTGGGCGTCGCTCCTCTCTGGTAGCAAAATAAGAAAGCCATTGCGGCTCTGTCAAATGTCAGAGAATCTTAAGTGTGCCTTTTAAGCACAATAGGCGGTGAAAATGCCAACACTTGAAGGGTCTATTACACTTCAAGCCTTTGGTGCTTGTATTTCCCCCCCCCCTCCTTTTCTTTCATTCTCTATTGAAGTGTTCACAGAAATCTGAAAGAAAACTGGCAAAATAAATAAATCGGCCCTTTTATGTCAAGAGCTGATTGGACTACGAAGGCTGAGTGGTTAAATCTAGTTGTAGGCGGCTGCATTTTTAATTCAACTACAGTGTCTAACAATCAGTTCAACAGCAAGGACCACGACTGTGGCTTCTCGTCAAAGAGAGGTGAAAGGTTGAGATTCGTCAGGTAGAGCTCATGAAAGATCACATGGGAGAGGGATGAGGGAGATAAGTGGGATGAAAATGTTTTATAAAAAGACACAAGGAGGATGAATGGGATGAAAGGAGGTCATGAAGAAGGATGGAAGGTATTCTTGGTTTGTTATTTTGTTTGTATTTCCTTTTAACTCATGTAAGTCTAAGGCACTTTGAATTGCCTTTTTGCTGGAAATGTAATATATAGATAAAATTACCTTGCCTTACCTTGGGATGGAAAGAAGTTGTAAGAAGTGATGAGGCTGATAGATTGGATGAAAGGGGTACAAAGTATGACTGGAGGGAAAGGAGGATGGGTGGGGCAGTAAGAATAAGGTAGTGATGATTTAATAACACAAAACTATGTGCACCACATAGACAAACAAGCCATCAGTAGGTTTTCCTGTTGACTAGTGGAGGCAGGCCCTCCTGAACCCCAAGTTAGAACATTTACTGCTTTTTGTTGCCAGATCTCCTTCATCTGTTTGATGTTTTCCTTGCCTTGCCACTGAACAACAGCTGTATAATAATAATGTGGAGGTGTTTGGGTTCAATATAAAGTTCATTAGATTTACAGTTCCCACCGGAGCATGAGCAAACCCACATGCATGCAGCCGTAACAGCGTTAGCTACAATAAACCGGCTCCTGCTGTTGTCATGGAGAACATGTCTCCTGCTTTAATAAAACGTAATAAAGGAGCTGTGTGTGCGCGTGCGCTCGCATCTCGTCCTTTTGTATGTTCAGAATACTGCTATATACATGTTCCCTTTGTCTGTGCCTGTGAGTTTATGTGTTTGCGCGAGATAACGCAAAGCGCCAAAGCCGCTGTGGCCGTCAGGGTGCGAGCAGAGAATGGAGTCTTTGTTGCGGCGTTAGCTTCTTATTACAGAATCGGGGTGACCCCCTCAGAACCCCGCTAGACAGGCCGTCTGCGTGTCACTTCCTGCCTCGGCCTTCCAAGCGATGCTATTGGCAGGCTATTGTTCCTGGGAGAGCGCGATAGGATCGGGGAATGTGTCCTAATGTTTGCAGATTGGCTTGCCGGAGCAACAATTACACTTGGAGGAACGCTCCCCGAGGAGAAGGATGGAGATAAGAGGCTGGGTGTGGAAGGAGGGGATGAAAGACTGTGTGTTTCCTCGCTTGGGTGCGCGCGCGCGTGTGTGTTCCAATAAACGTATCATCTTATATTGTTTTAGTAGCGCATTGAGAGTCCACAATGGAGAAGCTTTTTCAATTTTCACCAAACTGAAGGCCTAAATTGCTTTCTTTGTTTTAGTGCTCATCTGTTGAGATAAACTGCGTTTTTTTTGTTTGTTTTTTTTTAATGGCGGTCGTGGAAATATTAGAAATGCTTCCAAGTGAGCGTTTGAACGGTGAATAACCGGCCTCTTTCTTTCTGTGCTCCGTCTTCACCGCAGATTCAAGTTGTGGAGGCGTCTTGGACGCCAGCAAGCCCGGTTACATCACCTCGCCCGGTTATCCTCTGGAGTACCCGCCTCATCAGAACTGCCACTGGGTCATCCAGGCGCCGGAGACCTCGCAGCGCATCGTCCTCAACTTCAACCCTCACTTCGAGATCGAGAGGCTCGACTGCAAGTAAGACCAGGAGGAAGAGGAGAGGCTGTGTGTAGCTTACCTGAAGGGGCATTTCTCTGACTGAATAATGGAAACTTTTGTGCAGAGACAGTTACCTGCACAAACGATGTGATTCTTTAAATTATTTTTATTTGAAACTTATTTTTGGAGAAGAATAAAGAGTTTTTCAAGTAGCTAAAACTGGAAATAGGTTGCAAGAGCTATTTCAATATATTTAATGGGGGGATTTTGGAGACATTATCAAGTTTATAAACACCACCTCCCCCTGCCCCCCACCTGAACACACATACACACACTTTCTCCATCTGATAGTCAAATACCAGGACGCTTTTGAAATCTGTGGAGCTGAATTTGGGCATGCAGGGCAGTTGAAGTGAAGGAAACCAAAACGGGATCAAAGAGCCGAGTCATGGTAGATGGTGTGGGCAGAGAAGAAGAATAAACATGCAAAAATAGGAGGGGGGGGGTGAGTAAATGAAATCCAGCTGTTTATCCAGATAAAGCTGGTCAGCTCTTATATCTGAGACGTGAATAATCAGAAGCATGTGAGCTTCTATTGTATTTGACCTCAAAGGAAATCACTGTCTCCTTTGTTGGAGTCCAGTTTTAAACAACCAGGAGACGGGGAATATTTCCCATCACACCCAGCAGTTTATGTGTGAGTTCATTATGCACAATGAACACAGGCTTCCCGACTACTTGTTTCCCCTCTCTCTTTCTCTGACTCGCTCTCTGACTCGCTCTCTCCTTAAATTCAGGATCTAATAATCCCAGATGGCGGCTGTTGCATTGTTCTCAGACAGAGATAGCCAGGAGAAAAAAACGCTACATCCACAAGCGCATCGTAGCTCGGTGGGTGAAAGGGGGCTTTCATGGTGATTGTCAGCTCTTTTCATTCGGCTGTGTCACATTGCCACACCGAGCTGGAAATGTTATTTTGATCCCTGCGCTTTGTGCTGTACGCCCCCCCACCACACACACACACACACCCCACACAGATGTTTCTGTCGCTCTACGTCAGGAGGCAGAAACGGTGAGTAATTATCTCTTTTGCCGATATGTTAACACCCAGCGTCGCGGCGCAAAGTCAGCTGACTTCCATCTCGGCTGTTGATAAGGAGTTTCTCACAGCCCGAAGGCGTGCAAGGAGGAGAGGAGGCTGCTCCCCCCACCCCCCTTCCTCTTCACAGACAGTTTTATTGGGATAGTTTTTTTTCTCCCCATTTTTAACACTCGCCTGGAGGGTCGGAGGCCTCTCCCTGCACTCCCACTCAGACTCTTCCTGTGTGTTTGCACTGAGGATGAGTTACTAAGCATTAAGCTGCTCTGCTTCCCGTTTTCCTGCTTCCATCCATCCATCCACAGCCATGAAATAGCCCCCATTACAAAAAAACAGGGAATCGTAGCAACATTTATGCATGCGTGACCTCCAACACTAATGTTCTGCTCATCAAAAGAGGATGCTTTCCCCCCTGCGAGGCATTAGATATTTCTGTTCTCTTCATCCTGTTGTAATGCTTTCTGCGAAGGCTTGATCCGAGCCTTGTAGCTCCTTTGCAGGTTCCTTTTCCTTTTTTCCGCCTGTGCGATTAGGCATGACGGTGTGAGCGGGCAAGAGCAGAGAGCAGACTTTTTTGGATGTTTTCACGGTTCTCCACGAGGACAGCCGGAGGCAGAGGTTCAGTCGCTCGGCCGGCGCTGGAAATCTGCATAGCAGCGGGTATTAGGGAGACGGCGGCGGAGCGAAGTGCGCTACCTGAGGAGGGGAGCGCTGGTGAAGTCAACTGCGAATTCAGTCTGCTGCAGATATTGGAGGAAAACACGATATACGTTTACAAATGTGAATCTGAAAAGTGCAGCGTGCATTTTATTCAACCAATCTTGAGTCGAGGCTTTTTCGAACCATCATCTGGTGGGATTATAGATGCCGGTCATCTAGATTACTTCTCTGTATGTTGACTTTATTTACTGCTTGTGTGTAAAGGCTACGTACACATAAGGGGATATCGACTCATACACCACACTTCATCCTTAACCTTTCCCTCCAATTCACTGTTATGGAATACTTAAGAATTGTAAATACCCTTCCGAGGCATTATATGTTTTAGATGCTTAAAAAAAACACACACACCTGCTTAAAGATGCAGACTGTCAGTGTGAAAGTACTCATCAGCCATCATAGCCCCTCCCTGGGCACTTTAAGCTCTCATAAAAAGCTGGGAAAAAGCGCTTGCTCAGCCCATGCATGTGTTCTGAACTCTGGCTAATATACCTGGCCAGCTGGTGATTTCTCACTCATCCCCAGTCCCCCGCCTCGCCCACCCGCCCCATTCAGCACTTGGACGCAGCCAAAGACCGCGGCTCTACTGCAGCAATCAAATCGGCAGCCTCGTGCAGGCGCTCCGTGTCTGAGGTGGCACTTTAATTCAGGATTTCATTTCAGGGGGAGTCCGGCCATGTGCCAAATAGCTCTTACCTCTAGGCTGCCAGCCGATTGATGTGAACTAAATGTAATAAAGGCTAGATGAAATATCAAGCCCATATCTCTAATGCAATCTGCCATCACTGAGCCCCAGGATGCTACCTAGTGATATAGCAGGAGCTGCCGAGGAAGCGGAGAAAGAGCTCGAGGTGGAGACGATTCCTCCTTGTTTTCCTGTTTCTCTCCTGCTTCGTATCTATTTTGGTTCATCCTCCTCTTTCAGTCTGTCTGGCTTTCCCTTTTTCTTCCCCCGTTCTGTCTCTTCTCTAGCCCAGGGAGGATCTGTTTTAATTTCACATGCTCAAATTAAACAGTGAGCGGCACAGTTGCAGTCAAGGAGATCATTTCTTCCACCTTTGAGGGTTTTTTCTTTTTTTTTTATTTGGTTATGTGTTATTGAACTCCGCCTCTGGTGAGAGGGTTTTATGATACAGCGTCATAACGTCACATGCACACACTCTCATGTACATACAGCTGTAAATCCACACACTGCCTCCTCATGACAGTTAACTCCATTTGCAGGTGTGTGTTTCTTTGTGTTGTGTCGCTCTCTTACTGGTACCCAAGGGGCCCGGAGGGAGATCGATCCTCGTATTCCGCTTGTAATGGGAAATCTATAGATGATCAGCAATAGCCAGAAGGAAAGGTAGTGAGGAAGAGAAGGTAGAGCACGGTTCAGGGTGAAAGGAGAGATGGATGAGTTCCCAAAGGTCACGGATGAAGGGAGTTGTTCAGCACTGGATTGGTCGATATTTGGCGCTTGGCCGACGTTTAGGACGAAATCATAATCACCAACCTCCAGAAGTCACAGTAGTTTCAAACCCAGAATGATGATACATCTACTGAGATCAATTAGTCATGTTGAGCCTGAAACACTGAACTATGGGTCGCAGGGAATGTGTAGTTCCATAAATACATCTGTCATCTTCCGCTTACCCAAGATCCTCAGGGTGGCAGGTTCAAAAGGGAAACTGCTTAGCAAAGCTCTCCAGACATTAATTCTAGAGGATCTTAAAACTTTCTCAGACCAGAAGAAAGGTAGAAGAAAGTGTCAAAAGAAAGTCCATCCTGCACGTTGTCAAACTGCAACAGAATCTTTAAAAGGAGCCATCATCTGAACTCCACCTTACCTGTAAGGCTTGTCCCAGTCTATGGAGGAAGCTCAATCAGAAGCTTTGCTACCTACTGGCTCTCACCTTTCTTTACCTTGACAGACCAAAACAGCACGGGCATAGCTACACACAAGACCCTAATCTTTCTGTCCATCTCCAGCCCCATCCTCCCATCATTCATGAGCACCAAAATACTTGAACTCCTGTGCTTCAGGCAGTACCTGACCCTCAACCTTGAGGGTCAGTGAGCAATTGCAACTGCAAATTTTTTTCTAAGCCTCCCAGAATATTTGTAGGAATTTGAAAACTTTCTAAGAAAAGCCTAATTACACATATAGGTTGACAAAACTCCAAGGGATCACACCTGCATAGTTTGAGATTAATCCTCTGCTGACCGTAGATGGTTTGCGGTCAGCGGTTTAGTCCCCCGTCATCTGTAAGTATGAGCCAGTGATGGACAGCTGAGGAAAGGCAGTGAAGCATGAGGACAGGAGGAAGAGACGTATGGTTTGTTTTGGGGCTAGATTGAAGATGGCAGACCCTGCAGATCTGCTGGGATTCCGCTCCCAGCATCTAGTTAATATTTCAGAGGCACTTACGGTTTATTAGAGTCCCCTTTGAGGATGGGAGAGAGACGGGACATTGGAGTGTGTGTGCCCTCCATTCCTACTTCCTTTCTGCTTCTGTGCGTCATCGAGACAAGAAAGCTACAGGCGTCTGACTCTTCATTGTCTGGAAGACAGGGATTTAGTGGGTTTCTTTGCTCCGAGAGTAAAAAATTAGGAGAAAAGAAAACGAGATACAGCAGAGAGGGGAAAGTCATCTCAGCTGAAAGCCCTCCCAAGTGTCTAACTCCAGCCAAGTTTAGTTTGCAGATATTCCGGAACAGCTGTTGCTGCATTATCTGCAAAAACAAAATAAATCAGACATCCAGGGTTCTGCCGCAAGCCACATTTTGGTCAATCTCATGCTGTAACTAAAAAATACTTTCAAGAGAGTTTGGCAAACAAGATTTTGGCTGCTGATTTAACATAATCTAGAAGAAGAGCAACAAGGAGTGTACCAGCAGGTGTTCATAGGACTCTGAGTGACCCAGAAGAGCTCATATGGTCCCAAAGGCTGGTAGGGAGACATAATAATGTGCACACATATGGTCTATCGATACTAGACTTCTGCTTGGCTGCAATGAGGTACTGTCGGCTGGAGGAAATGTCCCTGGTCGCCAGCAAACAGCAAAGGTGTGAAAGGCAATTAGTTGCTTTGACGCAGGGGCGCTGTGATATATGAGCGCAGAAGAAGAGAAGACATGTCTGGACCGGTGCAGAATTACGGGCCCCTGAGGGGTTTTAGTTTCCTTAACCCCTCTCCCTCTGTTCCAACTAGTCCCCAAAGGGGAAACCATGGAGGGTGAAGCAGTTGCCTTATTATGGCTCCCTCAACGAGGGGCCAGTCAGGAAGACCCCAGACAGACCGCCAGACATACGAGGGGAATGGATGGCGGTGTCAGACAGAACGGGGCGGAGTTTGCTTCAAAACAAGCCCTAATGGAATCTGGACCTGTCTCCTTGAATGTGTGGCTACCGTATCATGCGCGCCTGCGAGCACTCGCGTGCGCCAGCGATTTGTGTGCAACGTCCTGGAATGTGTTCAAGTGCATGTGTGTGTGTGTGTGTGTGTGTGTGTGTGTGTGTGTGAGAGACGCAGACGGCGGGACTCTCGCGCGTCAGGCCCTCATACATGTATTCATCAGAGCCTGGGGAGAGGCTGAGCGAACAGGTCAATAATCACATCTGAGGAACACTCACTCGCTGACGCTAATCCACGACAGGAGAGAGGGAGAGACAGAAAGAAGGATAAAGACCCACTCCAAAATCAATTAAAACCTAATTAGGCTCTCAGCTCTTTCACAGGCCTTTTATCCCCGGAGTTGGAGATACGCCACTCAGTGTATGCGTGCGCGCCCGTGTTTGCCCATATCGCCACGTTGTGCACTTGTTTGCATGAGCGGTGTGTGCTTGTTGGCACGCTCCAGAATGCTGTTTTCCCCAAGCATGTGTCGGTTACAGCCTTAAGCATTAGGGATAGCGGTGGCTCTCACCGACTCACTGTGGAAGCCTGGCACTAAAGCCTCTACGATCGCCTCTGTAATGCAGGATTACAAGCAGGGCATGTATAAGAGTATTGGACGACAGCTTCTTTAGCCACAAGCGTTAGTGCTACTAAGGACCAAAACTTCAAATCCTCAAACTGCCTGTGACATGAGGACTTAACCACGTCTGGTTGTGATTAAAGCCGGTTTGTTTATCACAGTGCAAAGACAAACAAATTCCTTAATTATCCTGCAGAGGCAGAGATTTCCAGATTCCTAGCATATGCTAGGTGCATCTCACAGCTCCTATTGTCGATATCAAAACCTTGTCATTGTGAACTCTTCTCCAATGTTTCCAGAACTATTTTCTTGTATTATGCTTCTGCCCTCTCCATATTTTCCGCAGCAGCACTGACAACAGTTGCAACATTTCCGGCTCATCTCAGCCATTTAGTGTTCCGGTCTTCACCTTTGCATGTGCCACCGTGACCCAGATTAATGTGCTGGGATTATCCCTCGATCAGCAGTCTTAGTTTGAATGCTCAGCACTGGAGTCGATGCGCTGCAAGAGCGAGATAGCTAAAAAAAAAAAGGAGATTAGTGACTCTTCTTAATCCGGGTTTTATTTCAAGCTGGAACTACAAAAGCCATCTTAGCGTTCAGATGCCACAAGCAACCACAGGCTTGAGCTGATTGCCATGTCTCAGCATACCCTGAATGCTTTTCGCATTAAAAGCAGCAGCAAGAACATTAGCAAAGATACTGGTTTTAAATATGTGCTTGAGCCCAGAAATGCCTGTAATGCTTTGTCAGCACCAAACCGCTCATCATGCTAATTAGCAAGATAACGGCGACCCTGTTGTTCCTTGACAGCTTTGTCACACGAACTAATTCAGACAAGTGTGTTGCACGTCCACACGTTTGGAGGGCGCTCTCGGTTAGCTGCAAGGCTCCTGCAGCGATGCACTTAGCAACACGGGAAAATACAACATGAGGACTGAGGAGACACTTGTACCAGGAAAGGGAGGTGGCACCACAAAGACACAAATGGAAAGAAAATGAATCAGTCTTGCAGCTAGAAAGTCATCAACATGCTCATTTGGTGGAAAATCAAACAGGCTGTTTAGAGAAAATAAGTGGTATAAAAGTGAGTCTAATAGTCTGCGAAAAGAGTGTAATTATTCAGATAAATTATACTGAACCTTGCATTAAATAGCACTTAAGCACCAGCTTGCCACCAAACAAAAATTAAAAACATTCCTCCCTGTTCCAATACTGACCAAACCCCAAATTAGGATGCTAAAAGCTGGCACTCTGAAGCATTTCATGGTCCCAAAAGGGATACCTTTCAATCCAGTAAAGACAGCACTTATTTATAAAGATGAATGAACACAAGGTAAAACTTACCACCATTTTCACAGTGTAAAAACAAACAAACAAAAAAAACCAACATTGAAACCTATGTTTACAGAAAATCTACCTGTGGCAACTCATTAATGAGCCAATCAGCAACAAGGCTCGGGAAAGTTTGCACTTGTGTGTCAAACTTCTAGGTTTTTTTTTTTTATGCATTCTAATTTTCACAGCTTTTTTTCCTCCACCTCAATATTACATCCTTTGTACCTCAGAGTGCAGCATTGAAAAGTTCGCACTCCAAAGTGGGATGTTTCTGCACCTTTCTTCTTGACAAAAAAATTTCAGTCCAGCCTTTCCGAGACACTAAAAGGTATCCAAAATTCCTGCTGCACATATTAAATGTCGGGAAAGTTACAGGGATGAAGTATTTCATCTCATTAAATCAGTTCCATACAAACTACTGTACAATATCTCTGTGTGATTATGTTCCTTTTCCTGTTTGAATGCATACATTTATGAAAGTAGTTACCAAATCCCAGAGTTGTCGCCCCCACCCCCAGAACATGTTGTGCCAAACACCCCAGTGTGAGTTATGACCTCCGAGTCGAATCAAACGCGCTACAAAATGAAAACACATTAGCAAAAAACATTTGTGGTCCATTAAAACCTTTCTGTTTTTGGAGCTTTGCCTGGCAGAGTTGAAGCGCGCTCAACCAAACACAGCGTGCTCTCAAAAGTAGAAAGGCCCAAAAAAGGATGAAAAAGTCCAACGTGAACCAAATCTTCATGTTGTTTCAATCAGTGATGCTGACATACGGAATGGTACACAGAGCTATGAGCTAATTCAAGATTAGCCAGGTGTGCACTGTCTCTCTTTATCTCCCTCTCTTTCATACACACTTAAACCCACCTTCACACACATGCACACAAATGCACGAGCTGACAGATGAGAATTTGCTTTCATCGTTCGGGGTCAGTTGGTCGGTCAGAGCTCAACGAAGAACTGAGAAAACAAGCATGCAGAAGCTAATCAGAACCGAGGTTGGTGCCGATGCTTGGCGGTGCTCACCTCTTGATTTTTTCATGACCTTCAACTATCTATTTTTACTCCTCTTATTAACGAATCTATCCAGCTGTCTGTTTGCCCGCATCCTCTGCCTCCGAGTTGACAGACACTCACTAAAATATGTCCTGTTTGAAATACAGCCCTCCCTCCGTTTTCTTTCCTGTGATCCAATATTCAGGGATTTGGGGATTGTTCGCCCCGAGCTGTCATCAAAGAGATCTGAGCGTGCCGTCCCGAGCAAAAACTGGGTCAGAAGAGCTACATTTATTGAATCCATCTGTGGGGAGACAACACAGTTTATTTCTCCCCGTGATTGGTTGTATTCCTAAATTCAAGGACTCTATCATGAAAGTGATCTCAGGTCAACACCTGCCTGGATTTCATTAACTCAAATTCCTAACTACCCCATCACTTGCTTGTTGACAAACTGAATGCAGTGCTAACTTTTTAGGCAAATGATTGCGAGAAAAATGCTAAAAGAAACCATTTCTAACCTGTTTGGTTTTTCTTGTTGTTTTGTTCAGGTATGACTTCATAGAGATCCGCGATGGGACCTCAGAAACCGCTGATGTTTTGGGTCGACACTGCAGCAACATCGCCCCGCCGCCCATCATCTCGTCTGGGCCCTCGATCCAGATCAGATTCGTCTCAGATTACGCCCATCAGGGCGCGGGATTCTCTCTACGCTATGAGATCTTTAAAACAGGTGAGGAAACAATGATCTGTGGGACCCAAAAACTTGGATTCACTCCCCGTTATATTAGCAGAAGCCAAATGGATATGATCAGACAAAGAGAAGAAAGCAAACTACCTTTAAGACATGGAGTATGTAAGGAATGCTCTTTAATTGGCGCAAAGTCTGCTTCTTTTGGGAAGATGAGGAAGTCTGGACGTGGAAGGCTGTGGTGGGATGATGGAGAGAGCTCTGGGGTTACTTCAGAGTTAGACCGAAGGTTAAAGGTTTATAGGAAAGAAGCTGAAGCGGGGAGATTGATGGGGATGAGTTTGAGCTGAAATGGGATTCTCTCAAAGTGGGCAAAGTGCACGCAAGGTTGGAGTAGATTTGTTTTGGACGTTTGGGTGTGTTTGCTGTAGTAGTCGCAGTGGCAGAAGAGGTTAAATGGCCTTCGGAGCAGCAAGATTTATTTTCAAGTGAGTACATCGGCACTTTTTGCAGCGTTTCAGCTAGCTCCCGAATCGTTTTGCTTTCAACATGTGTCTTGATTTAAGCACAAAAAATGGAAAGAGGAAGAGCTGAGGGGGGAAGAAAATCGACTAAGCATTCTTCTTATCACAAGTTATCGCCTCCCACCTTTGAGAAAAATCTCTCTTGTTTGTGTCAAACGACTGTGACCCAGATTTGTCGTTCAGCTCCGTTACCAGGGCCACCGCCTCGAACCCCAATGATGCTTTAGCTCAGATTGCATCTGTTTCACGCGCGCAGACATAGATAGAGGATGGGGGATGCGGTTGCTATAGCTTTAATAAGATCCTGGTCGAAATTCTGGGGCTATAAGAGATTGTGTCAGTGTGCGAGCACATGTAGGCGTGTGTGGGTGGTTCTGCTCGGCTCGTTGTGTGAGATTCTGCCTGTATATGTGGAGGTGGCGTGATAGCTGCACACGAGAGACAGGAAAAACAACCAAGACGAGGGACGGTTGGGGAATTGCTCGCCAGACCGGAGAGGAAGAGAGGACGTCAAAGAGTGAAAACGTATTCAGGATGCGTGATTGAGGCCAAGTGTTAATTACGACAGCTCCGCCGCCTGCCAACCTCTCGCTCATCATGGCTGTTTGTCTGTCTGTGGCAGGTCTGGGTTGCAGGTTTCTACTGAACACCTTGCAGCGTCTGTCGGGTAAAACCAGGATCCTTAGCGAGGGGCGTTAACTTAGCCCAACTGAAGGAACTGAAAGAAAATTCAATCATGTTTACTAAAAGAAAAAAAAGGCTATCCTAACCAACCTGGGTGTGTGCAAAAAAAAAAATTAACAGGATCGTTTTACTTCAACCATACTATTTGATTTTCAAGGCCTGTTTGAGGTCATCTCACAGAATCTCAAACAGATTTAAGTCTGGGCTTTGACTAGGCCACTCCAAACCTTTTCAGTTTGGTTCACCAGCAGAGCCTTCTGTGCTATTCTGTCTTCTTCTGTGACCTGCTTGGTAAATCGTCGATGCTCCCTTAGAATCACGTTGGTCAACCAGCGACTCCTGAAAAGGATCTTCATTGTTCTCTCCAGTTTTGTTCAACCGGTTCACTTGGTTTCTCGTCTGTTTTTGAATTTCTTTACCTCGGGACGTGACCTGTTGCTTTTTCAGATCATTAAGCCTACTTCGTCTTGTCAGACAGGTTCTGCTTGTGACTTCTTGATTCTCCACGTCTGGAAGCAATCAAGCTGGAAGAACATGATTCGTACACTTGATAGCAGCTGTTGTCGCCAAGAGTGGCACAACTAGTTTTAGTGGGAAATTAAATTTTCGCATGTGGTTGAGCTAGTTTGGACAACTTCTTTCCCGTCAATTAAGGAAGTTAATAATTTGCAAACAGCATTTTGTATTTATTTGGGTTACATTTGTGTGATATTAAAATTTGATTGACAACGAGAAACATTTTAAGTCTGACAAAAAGAAAAATTCAAGAGCAGTTTTTGAAAAATATTGCATTTCATACACCCATAATTCCAGTACATTTTAAGGGCAAGTGGTGTGTACAGTATGAGGGGTGTGTTTATGGGTCTGTATGTATTTTTAAAGGGTGCGTCCAGAGATGGATATCGAAGCACACAGCTGGGAGATGTGTGATTGTGTTCAGCTTCCTCCCCCATCCTGAATAGACACCACTCTGTTTCAGAGTCAGACAGTGTGTGTCTGGTTATGATTGCGCGTGCGCGTGTGAATGTGTGTGTTTGTGCTTTCTGTGCTGTGAGAGCTAATGATACAGCGGCTTGTTTCCATTTTGTTCATTGAAACCCGTTACATAAGCAGCGACTATAGCTACTCCAGGGATTTTTCAGTCGGACGAGGGATGAGCTTGTGTTGACCTGTGTGTGTGTTATTGGGTACAGTAACACACACATACAGTAACACAAATTACTTCCACTGAGGAGGATCAGTAGTCGACCTATGACTTTCTTCCCCCCAGCACTGTGCCTCTTGAGGGGAGACGGTGAGGTGTTTTCCCCCCAAAACAACATCCTTTCTTTGGACATGCACGCGTCAAAGGAATAGTTCAGGGTTTTTCAAGTAAGGATCTAATTACAGGTTACAAGTAGCTAATATCATACCTGCTGCAGGTAACTCTTCTACATCTTTATCTGCTTTGAATTCAGATTAGCAGGTTCGGGAGCCTGAATGTAACTGCTTGTTTAGGAGCCAAGAGCAAAGCAGACCTCTGCCATATTAAAACCCAGTTCATTGAGCTAAAATCTGAGAAGACCTAAGACCCCCCCTCTAAAATATGCTCATTACATTGCCTATTTCATAGTTGAACCCCAAATGTAGATTAATATCAATTAATGCGCACAGTTGAAATACTAACATTGACTCTCGTCCTTATTTCCGGTTTTGGGGTGCACAGCTAATCAGCACCAAGGAAAACAATGTCAAGTAGCATTGTGCCTAAGGAAGCCATCTTCCCAAGCTTCATCTTCTTTGTAATACTTTTGAAAAAATGTGCAAGTATTCAAATTTTCTGTGAATAATTTGAAGTTACGTTCCACTAAAAAATATGATAATAATAAAAGTAGAGGATTTCGCAACTGGAGTCATTTTAAAAAGGAAAAAAAGAGGTAACTGTGAAAAAATAGTGGAAAAGATAAGAATTATAACAGCTGTTTTACTTTACATCAGTTACTATGACGGTACAAAATGGTGCAACACAAAAGTGATCCGTAAAGTTGCATTTTTCAGTCACTTTATCTACTTGGTAAAAGTTGATATTAACGGCTTGTGACTTTTTGACTGAAAAATGCTGAACTATCCCTTTAAAGCTTCTGTCCAGTAAAAGGGTACAGTAAAAGCCTTCCCTCCTCCCCCTTATTCTTGTGGCCTACTTTAGTCCAACCCATGCGTGCTTAACCCTTTGTTCATCGCAACCCATTCGCCTCTCAGACATTTTAACATACACCCGGTCACGTGCTACTGATGCTGTTACCACGGCTACAGAGGGAAGACTAGGAGAGTAAGCCCCCATTTTCCCTGGTGCCCCCCCAAAGCCCGCCACTAGCACGATGGGGAGCATCACACCACAGCCAATCCAGAGTTACAACGGTCAGAGAGCACCTAAGGGCTTTGGGTCTCCTCTGTGACCGCTGCCGACAGTGGCGTCTGCGGGGTCACAGTGGGATTGGGAGCGGAGCCTAAGGCAGGACCCCCCACCTACTGGAACTCCAGCCAAAACACTGACTCCATGTGTATTTTTCGATGCTATCTAGTTGATTAGATGCCGTCCCCTTTGCGTCAGTCCTGGCTCTTTCCATATTCCTGATTGCCGAGTTGTTTATTCCTGAAATGCCCAAGTCACCCTGGCGCTGAAATTACACTCAAGCAATTAACTTGCAAAGGTGATTAAGTGAGGCAGATCGGTGATGGGGAAAAGCTTGACGCAGAATGAAACAAGAGACCTGATCGGAATGTGAGAGAAGGGGTTTTGTCTCAAACAGACGGAAGCTGAGAAGGATTGTTTTTAATTTTGTGTGAATATTCTTTGAGGAATTTCTCTCTCTAAAAAAAAAAGCTGCTCGAGGTCTAAATTAGTGCCAAAACCATGGCATGCCAAGAACGTTGTTTTCCTTTTTTTTGTAGCTATTTCTTGTTCCCAATGTTGTTTTGTTGTTGTGGATTTTCAACCCTAACCACCTCCACCCCCCCACCCCCCACCACATTTGCACAGCGCCTCTTGGGTTACACATTTCCGCACGCACCCATCCCTTCCTCACGCAGCTCTGGAGAGAATTTCTTCAATGAAACCTTGAACCAAGTGGGGCTGCATGAGAGGAGTGCCGGTGTTTAAGCAGGGGATGTTTGTTAAGACAGGGAGGTAGGGGCGGTTTTGATGTGCGTCGGCAGAGGTGAGCTCCTCAGACGAGACAGGGAGCTGGATATGGGTGAAAAGTGAAGAAGTGATGGAGAAGATGAGAGACGACGGCAGGAGGAGGAGGAGAGACGGGGGATTACCCCGACACAACATGTGGAGCTGCTGCTGGATGAGGCCACTCATGTGAAAGAAACCAGTGGTTTCTACCCAGCAACCCACCCTCAGTCATCTCCCCTCTCTCTGCCACACTGACACACTCACACCATGACCTCCTGCTCACTGCCAGGAGACGTCTCCTGCCAAATGGCAGCTCATGGTGCGGCGCAAAGCACCGACTGGCGGCCTGCGAGTGACAGGCATGTGTGTGTGTGTGTGTGTGTGTGTGTGTGTGTCTGGCTCAGCCGTAGGTCAAGACATGTCGGGGAAACTTGTTTTTAGCATGTTCATTGGCTGCGAACTAATAAGTGGGGCTACTCATGCATACACGCACAGACTACGACATGCAAGGCGGCCAGCTCAGGCGGGCGCACTGGAGTCAAGCTGTGCTCAGATTGGGGAGGTTTTTTATCCTTTCATGGTGACCCAGTAAGAATCTGAGGTAGTGTGTTACTGTGTCTAACACACACACACCCACACGCACACACACACTTGCAGCCACAGATATGAAAGCAACAAAAGTAACCACTCAGTAGTGTAGCCAATGGTTTAGCAAACTATTGAAAAGGTCAGGCGATGGGGGTTTTCTGGGAAGAGACTGTGGTGGAGGATCACATCTGAAACAATTAACTGAACTAATTGTGATTAATTGACTATTGAATTAATTGTTAACTAATTTAGTTATTGATTAACTGGTGTATACAGAATAAGAAACAAGGCCATTTGCTGAAAACAATACAATATACTTAGAGGATTAGTTAAGACAAAATTGTACAAAACGTGTATGCATTTTGCATTTAAGATGAAAATACTTTTGTCTACATATAGGTTTTAGAAAAAAGTCATAGAGTGGCATAGTTTTAGTTTCACCTCGTTCAAATGTACTAAATTGTTGCATTTTAGGCAATAAGATGTTTATTTTTCCTGCTTACAGAAGGAATTGAACTGTGTATTTGCATATTTTAACATATTTCTAATGCTGTATAACAAAGGCTTGAGTGGCTAAATGAGAAATCTGTAGAATGAGCAATTTTTAACCGATTAATTGATTACTAAATATTATTAATCATATAAAAATGGCGCCCTACATCAATCTGCAAACACAATCCAGCCAATGCCAACAAGTAGCTGATTAATAAGCAAGCAGAGGTACTCATGTGTGCACTTACACCACGCTGGCTCACGCAAACATGTGCAAGCACCTAGACGCTGGCATGGGAGGTGGATAGTTCAAGTACGCTGAGGGTTGCAGACACAGTTTGAACACGGACTGCAGGGGACTCAAGCTGTGCTCAGATTGAGGGTTTTTTTTTTTTTTGCTGCACAGTGACCCAGTAAGAATCTAAAGCAGTGTGTCAGTGAGTCTCACACACATTACAGTAACCACTTGATAGCACATGCTAACAGCTGCTCATGCATCCTTAATAGTTAATTTACTCTCTCACAATAGGTGAATTAGTTACATGCAGGATTTATGCAACACTAAACATAGAGGTGAGGGGATTGGGAGATGCCGCCTGTAGCTTGTTGTAAATTACTGTCATATTTTTTTCTGCGAGGGTGTGTGTGTGTGTGTGTGTGTGTGTGTATGTGTGTGTGTGTGTATGAAGCCAGTTGATTCAGTGATGTTTTGAAGCTGCACAGTGTGTGTGTGTGCGTGCGTGCGTGCGTGCGTGTGTGTGTGTGTGTGTGTGTGTGTGTGTGTGTGTGTGTGTGGGAGAGTCGACACAAAAGGTTGAATGCAGCTCTTAACATGTGGGAGGAGATTCATGCATTTGTGTCAACATCTTCTGCACAACGCTCACGGTGTACGCCGCATCGATCGGCAGACAAAGACGTTGCGAAAATGCCAATACGCTCACATATAAGCCGAGAAGTGAAAAATGTAATGTATTTGCATCACAATGGGCTGAAAAAGATGTTATGAGAAGAGGAGGCAAAACACTGCGTGTCTCCTGAGTTTTTTTTTTTTTCTTCCTGTCTCCGTGCTGATTGGGGTCAGTTCTCCACCATTAACCAAGCGCAGGCAGGGGAGGGCCGGAGCAGCCGGCCGACCCCTCTGCTTTTTCACACGGCAGCCTGATAATAAGGACTGGTGCCTCGGAGGAATGCTCTGCCGCTGGAATGCTCGGCTAACGTGTCTGCGCTCTTTAAACGCTGCTTTTATGAATCCTGAACGTGGTTATCAAACGGAGACTGGCAGTTCTCTGAGACAGCGCAGAGCCGCCGCCGCCGCTGCTGTGCGATGCACAACTGCTTTCCGACGTCTGACATTCCCCAGATACCGCTTCATCTTGACCTTCCCGATCTGCTTCCCAACACAGTCAGTGATGGGAAAGAATAGCAAGAACAGAGCTGATTGCAAAACTGGTTGCAGAGTGAAAAATGTTGGTAAAATCAGCAGCAGATGGCCGAAAGCTTTATAATTAGTTACTTAATCACTATTATGAAAAAATATACATGACACCTCACATTGTTTCATGTTAGAACCTCAAAGTTGAACATATTTTCCTTGGGATTTTATGTGGAGTTGGACCATTTTTTATTGTGAAAGTTAGGTTCAGTCAGATTCAATGGAGACTTAAATCAAGTGGATTCCAGATTGGATTTAGGTCTGGACTTTGACTAAACCATCCTAATCCATGAATCTTTGCTCTAAACCACTCTACTGTAGCTCTGGCTTTATGTTTAGTCCTTTGCAACCTCTGATGGGTTTCCTTCATGAATTACTCTGTATTTAGTGTCTTAAAAGCCTTCATTATTTCTGCTTTAATATATAATTTCTACTTTAATGTCCCATTCTATCCCCATTGATTAATTTGATGATTCTTGTTTATAATCTCTAAACTTTATCACATCTTTGTTGTGTTTTTTGTTCTTCCTGATGCTGTCTCTTCAGTAACTTTACCTTCACAGACATTAAATCACACAAAGATGGACTATTTTTACCAACTACATGTCACTTTAAGGCTGCTAGCTGTACTAGATTTTATTAAAGAACGTCGTGGTAAGTGGTTGTGAATGCAGATGCGACTGTAACAAGTCCAGTGTGAAGAAGTTCAAGGGTTAGGAAGGCTTTTTCCAAAGCATTCGATTAGTTGGTTTCGCAAGGCCACTATAGTGCATGGATTCCTGACTTGTAATTAACTGGGATCAAATGAAAATCCTGTCTCTAAGCAACAATATCTCATGAGGATATTTGACCCTCCGGCAGGCATAAAAATAGAAGAACATAAAGACATTCAACAAGCCAGAGCAAATTGTTTATAACCAGAGATGTAAAGATAGAAATGCTCTAGAGGAAAGACAACAGACAGAAAATAACGGTTTGTGAACGAGGTTGTGTGTGTGTGTGTGTGTGTGTGTGTGTGTGTTTGTGTACGTATGTGTGTGTGACACTTGTGCAAAGCTCTCTGTCAGCTTGCTGCTCTCTCAGACCCTCATTGAGGTGCTGGTCCACAAACGTTCGGCCGTGACTCGGGCTCCCCAGTGGGCCGCGGAGCAGTGGCTGATGGGTAGATGATCTGAGTCACACAGCTGCTGCCGCTCAAGGTGAGCCGCCCTGGGCGCATAAATCTGCATGGCTAATGAGGAGCAGCCGCAGAGGGCCCACTTAGAACCATTACACCAGTTTTGTGGTGTAAGAGCGTGCGCTTTTTGAGAGGGGAAGCTGCATCCAGGAGGAGACTAGAGGGACTACAAAGAGGGAAGAGTTCAGGGTTCGTTTGTTTTCAGTGTGTGAGGAAGAGCAGGGGTCAGACGGGCTCTTTAGCCCTGCATTTAAGAGTGTCATTAGAGGGTGTGTGTTTCAGGTCATAACTAAGGGATAAAACATGACTAAATCTTGAGCGTGTATTGAATTTACGGCTGCTTTCAGTCAGACGTATAGACAAGACTATGGAAATAGTCTGATTCTATGTCTGTTGAACCGTTTCTGTACAATGACTCAGCATATCCTTTGATTTCTGTATTCATAATGCAGTACCCTCTAACAAAGTTCCCAGGGCCCTGGGATGAAATATTTTTCTTAACATTTAAAATTCTCCGCAGATTTCAGCAAAACTCCACATGTTTACGTTTGTGATGGTGGGAAAGAAACATTTGTTTGGCGTCATTCCCAAACAACTAGCTTGAATTTAGCATTCAGTGGTTGTTATGGACACATTGTCCACCCAAAGATGCTTTTTAAAAAATTTTCTTTCTCCTTAGCCATCTTCCTCTGCAAGTTGTCATGTGAACGTCATGTATCGCTCTTGAGAAGTTCCTATAAACCATTTAAAAGGATCGTGGCAATAATTCTGCTTTATTTCTTGATATTTTACTTAAAATGTTTATTTTTTTAAGTATGCCTAAATTAAATTACACATCGGGTTTTTCAGAAATCTTTTCACTGTGAAATTTTGCCTCTACAATAAAATATCCATGTGTTTTAAGGCTTGAAATGTATATTTACCATGGGTGACAATAACTGATACTGCACTGCTCATATCACTCAATGCATCTGCCTCTTTAGCATTTTCTCACTGTGCATTTTCTCATCTATTTGTAATCATAAACCACCGCAGCTGCTGTATAGCCCAGCTGGCTGTCAGTGACGAACGACTCTCTGAGACGCTAGTCTGCAAGTTAGATGAGATACCACGCTGTGATCGATTGCTCGTGCCTCTATTCTCTCCTAATGTGACCGTTTTCTTCCTCCTTTTTTTTTTAATTATTAAAATATCCTTATATCCTCTTTATCTGCTTAGGGTCGGAATTCTGCTTCCGCAACTTCACCAGCCCGTCCGGCATGATCGAGTCTCCGGGCTTCCCGGACAAATACCCGCACAATCTGGAGTGCTCCTACATGATCATGGCCCTGCCCCACATGGACATCACCCTGACCTTCCTCACGTTCGACCTGGAGAACGACCCCCTCATGGTGGGCGAGGGCGACTGCAAGTACGACTGGCTGGAGGTGTGGGACGGCCTTCCGCAAGGTGAGCCGAACGCAACCCCGTGGGGCGGGGGGGGGGGGGATGAATGGGCGTGCGCACTTTGAACATTCACACTCCGTATCCACTGACTCATGCAATCCCCGTCGATCCTGTGTGTAAATTTGCATACCGGCCTTCAATTTCCTGAGCTGCCATCACTCTCTTTGATGTGAGCTGCCTTTCCTTACATTCCATTACATCCCATAGAGGAAGCGCTATTTCACAGAGGGAGCTCAAAGTGCCTCGATGCCCCTGAGGAGTAGGCCTTTCCCATGGCCCTTTTCCTTTTCCATAATAACGCTCTTCGTCGCGGGGGGGGGGGGGGGGGGGGGGGGGGGGGGGGGGGGGGGGGGGGGGGGGG
>CAEGAF010113271.1:0-14180 GCA_903067075.1 Micropoecilia bifurca
TGTTTAAGGCCCTTAGAGGGTTACGAGAAAATGAGAAGTACAAGCCCCAAAAGAAGAAGATTTTGAAGCAGAGTCGTCTGAGGTCTCGGAGAAAAACAAAACGTGGAGAGAAAAAAAAAGACTTAAGCAACAACCAAAGAAAACAAAGAGTACTTAGTAGCCAAGCTATTGCCTTCCTAAGTAATTCCACTCGATTCTCATCTCCCTTCACTGCTCCGGCTGGGATTTCTCCCATTGAGGTTGATTTCCTGAATCTCAACCAGGCCAACCAGCAAATAGGAGGAGGAGTTGTTTCAACCAGGCTAACATACTAGTGAAACTCAAAAGATAACTGGGTTCCTTTACTGAATTGATCAGAGAGAGAGAGTGGCCGGATACAGTTTCTGTTAGGAAGATTTTTTTTTGTGTACTGTGTTGCGTAGAGACATTGTAGAAATTCATTACCATATGGTGACTTTATAAAGTTAGAACATTTGTTTCTGCCCAGTCCTGATGACAAGATTGCATCCATGCTGTCTACAGGGATTACAAGGTCATGAAAGAAGGTTCATGAGGTCACGCATTGCACATTAGGTCCACAATAATTAATATTTAATGTCAGTCATCCTTCTGATTTATTGAGTTTTATTTCCCCTGTGCCTCTAAACACACACAGACGGGAACAAGATGCTGTAAATGTTGTTCAATCTATCTTGACTGCATTGGACACTACCTAAACGCAACTGATTAAAAAAAAAGCAATACTGCCACGTGCAGAAATCTGTAATGGCTTTTATGTTCAGGTGAGTGGATGAGTTTCTACTTGGCCGTGGTAGATTTTTGATATATGGTCAATATGTGAACATTCCCTTGCATCGCAGGTGCACGGTAGCAGATGCAGATGGATTTCATGTTGATTCACAGCCCGATGTAATTCCATGAGTACATGGAGTAATGTGTTAGAGTGAGCGCTGAGAGCTGCAGATGCTGCAGGTCAGAGCATTAGCAGACAAACGTCAAGCTGATAAGGGAATGCAGGAGCAGGTTAAAGCGTTACAGGTGCAGGAACTAACAAACACATGTTAAGTCGATCCTTTTCCATTCTGTACAGAAAAGTTTAGTGTAGAAAAGTTTATGCATACGCTCATGTTCAACAGATACGTTAAAAAGTAAAGAGAAGGATAATTATAAATAGATGGAGTTAAGTTTGTTTTGGAAGGCAAAACTCTTGTTTTCACTGACAAGATTTTATTTAAAAAAAAAAAAAAAATCAAAATACTTATGATAGTTAAAGATGTACAAATCTGTCAGCCAGAGATTTGAATAAATTCCCTTTGACTGGCTCTAAAATGACTATTTCCCAGCCATTGAATGCAATGGCTGGGAAATTTAACACATATTGATGTGTTACGTCAAACACATCAACCAATGTAATGCACTTTGATGCAGTGTTTTTTCTGAAGCAGAAATGAAGATTAATATCTGTTCCAACGCATCTTGTCCACATAACCTGCAGTACATTTTCTCTGTTATTTTTACCCCCTGTATGACATGTTGTCCTAAAAAAAATACAAAAATGGAATTGAAAGTTCAGATCTCAAAGCAAACCACAAATCTGTGTTGCACAGAAAAAGAACTTAGATCTTTAACTCTTAACAGCTACCGACAAAAAGTAGTGTTGAGTAAAAGACGTATGATAAATATAAAAGTGAGTCACATGAGAAATCTGAATCCTGTACCTGCTTCAAAATCTGAAGCTAGCAGTCATTTTCCAACTTTTGACCTAAGCCTTTAATGTCTGTCCAAACCCCAGCAAGGTCAAGATACATTAGGTCAGCCTCATGTTTTTATTGATCTATATAAAACTTATATAAATCAGACTTTATCCAAACTTTCCATAAACCCTGCTTTATATTTACCATGAAATCATACTGATATATCAACTCTTGTATCATATTCAATATTTTTAGGCTCTTAAGAGTTTATGCCTGAAAGTTTACAAAGCTGCCAAACATTTTTATAGCATATTAACAGTATATTCAATCAACTTCATAATTTACAAAATGATCCGACTGTTGATCGACAGGTATTGTTTTGGAAGAGATCCTTTCATTATTTAGCTCTGTTTTAGCTCAAACAACATACTTGACAGTTTCAAGATCAGCTTTTTACACACAATTATTTTTAACTAAATGTGTTTATATGTGTGGAATATTATCCCTCTTTATTCTGCTCTTACTAGAAAACCACAACATTGATGTAATGTAAAGTTTACATTACATGGTGAATTAGTTAGGCTTTCTGCTCAGGTAGTATGCTTCATCTTTTAGTCATGCAAAACATTGCTACGAACACGAGTGATGGATGGGCCTCTTTTACTTTCAATGCAGTGACTTTTTTTGGTTTGTTTTTTGTGACCCTGGTCAGATTTGTCTATTGAAACTATCGAAAAAGGACAATAGCCTGATTGCAGCCAGCTGACAGGTTCTTTAAAGGCAAAAAAATAAAAAACATTTAAAAAATCCACCTGCCACCTCACTAAAAGGATTTTCAACTGTATGAGTGGTGTAATGCAAAATATGTGTGTAGTGTAGTGTGAAAATGTCCAAATGAATAAATCGCTCTGGATGTTTCTGACCTGACCTTTGCATCTTTTTACATAAAAGTGGTGTAACATATTACTGGACGGAAGAAAAAATCCACAGGGTATGCTCTTAATCTAGTCCTATTTATCCTTATTATTAGTGACTAAATGAGGCATTCAGGGTCGGAGCAAATGCTAATTTCTGACATCTGTTTGTATTGCACGATGGGAGCTCCAGAGGTCACGGAAATACACATGATTTTTAATGGTTCAATTCAAAGCCCGCCCTTCCGAGACTGGATGCGGGGAATTGAGTTATAATTAGGTAAGAGTGACAGCATCTTTGAGGTAATTAAGCAAAAAAGGCTGATGAAAATTCCCCCAGGTGGGCAGGGAGGAGGAAGAAGAAGTGGCAGGAAGGAAGTGCTTTCGAGCCTGGGATTAAAAATGATTATTGGGAGCTAATGTGTGAGAGCGAAGAGTGAGGAGCGACGTGACACCGACAGAGGCAGAGCACAACAACATGCCTGTGGGGTTCCTCCCTGTCTTATTTGTCATGCCTATTTGCTCTTATGTTAGCATTGCTCATGCAGCCTCAAAGCAGGGCCACCCACTTCAGCTCAGATACTTTATGAAGCTATAATAGCTAGCTATGACAATATGCATCCAATTAACAGGCTTTATGTGATTAGGAAGCCTATCCATTCATCTAATGTGATCCGCATCATTACCGGATGACTTCATTGGGAAGATGATCTGACTGCAGACAGGCACAGGAGGGAGGGGCGTCTCCGATGAGGGCATGTGTGTGAGAGAGATGATGAAAGCTCATTTAATCAGAGAGCCGAATCCATACGATGAAGGAACCAATATTTCCTCCACCCAATGATAATGATTTGAAAGGATAAAACCATCTAGGGCTATAACGCTGAATGAACGAAGGCCATTTCGGCGTATGGTATACACGATGCTGTCCGATCATAAAAGGATAGGCTTTGAATAGCCTTTAAAAGCCTGTGAATGATGTTGTATTTCAGCTTTTGAGTAGCTTTTAAGACCGAGGAGCTAAGAGAGAAGCTTTCTAAAGATAACGCTTGAAGGATTTATATTGGAAAAGAGAACCTTAAAACCCAGAAGAACCAAAGTGCAAGGTCTTTTAAAGTTTCCTACAACCTGGTGTTTGAGACTATATACACCGATCAAGCTTAAGATTATGACCACTTACAGGGTATGTGAAAAAACACCGACTTTGTCTACATTACTGAGCCAATTTGTGGGTTGTATTATTCGGCACTTTTTTACTCTCAAAGTTGATGGAAGAAACTGTGTAAAGTTTTGAGCAAAGACTGACAGCAGAAATTAGACCCTAAGAGCTTGATCACTGTGAATGCTCAATTGGTATAATATGAACATGTATTAATTCAGTTGTTATGGGGTAAACATTCAACAAATAGTTCAACTTTGTGAAATTGTGAACCTACAGTCATTTATGTGAGGACTTATGTGTTTTCAGCAAGACAATGCCCTAAACTCCCCCAAACTCAAGGTAGGAATAGTTCAATGCCAAAAAATAATAATTAAAATGTATTTTGAACTGAAATTAGACTTGAACATGGTAAACAAATATTTAAAAATTACATCAATGTCTATTGTGTGTAGGCGTTATATGATGGAACAACAAAATATTGTATCTGTACCAGAATGTACAGATTGTCTAAAGCAGGAGTGTTAAACTCGTTTTCATTTTGGGCCAAGTCAAGATCATGACTGCTCTGTTGTGCCAGAATGTATTGAGAAAACCTGTTCACAAAGGGTTAAAAATATCAATAAATTCTCTAGAAACTGGAGGGACTGATTGATTGAATTTGACAGTAAACAGGTGAAAACTGCATTGATTTGATTGACAATATAATATTTAAGTACGCTTAGTGTTTACTCTAGAATCTAGAGGGCAACATAAAAAGATATGGTGGGCTGGATTTGGCCCACGAGCCTCGACTTTGAAACACGTGGTCTAAAGAACCAACAGTTAATTTTGGGATAGCACACATACAAGATTTTAAAAATTTTCCTTGCATAACTGCACTAAATTTGCAGGCTTGGACTATTTGAAATCACATTGTAATCAGTGTTAAATAAAACATTTTCTTTATCAACATTTTTTGCCATTTTCTGAGACATTGCAGTTGCTTCCCTGATTCGGTGCAGAATTTGCTTGGCAGCGTTAAACACACTCTCCACCGATCAACAGGAATACACAAGGAGACTGACAAATGGATTATGATGACATACAAGGCAGCAAAATAGAAAGATGAATGACTTTGTTCCATCTAATCATCCACGTGGCCAGCACCCACATCCACTGCCAAACAGGCAATACATTTACTGAAATGAGCTGCAGATGGTAACCTGAGCTCAGTAACCCTACGAATCACGCTGGAAAAGACGAGCTGAGGTCGACGACGCCAGGAAAACTTCTTCAGGGAACACAGAAAGTGAACAGATATGACTTTTTGGTATTTAGCCATAGAAAAACGATGCTTTTTAATCCATGTCAGGGTCCGGTTTCCATGCATTTTGTCTATTCTGCATTCCTGCTGGACCGATCTTATTAGTGTGATGTTTTCTTTCAGTCAGATGGGATTTAATTGGTATACTGTTTCACAAAAGGAAAAAAAAACACACTCAAGCAGTAGGTCTGGAAGTAATTTATCGGATGTGTGAAAGCAAACATTTCAATAACTTTTCGCAGGAGAAAACTATGCATTTACAGACCTCTGCACATGAGAAACACCATGGCCTCTAGCTTTTGGACATAGATTCTAGTATTACATATATGGATGCACAGAACATATCAAAACACAATTTAGAAACACTTTAAAAAATTAAATCAACATGACAGAAAATCCAAGGCCTTATAAGCCAGGGAAAATTAATTTTAGAAAAAAATTAAAGAAAAACTTTAAAAGTGGTGAAAGGGACAAGACACTGGGTCAGATTGAAATTTTCAAGGTAAGATAACTTTAAAAACATCACAGCTTCATAGTGTTTTTTAAACTCATATTTAGAATATTATGCTTGTCTGGTTAAGCTATTATTTCGAAGTGCAAGGGAATGGATAATAAAATGCTATGTTGCTCGGGCTGACACCTAGGTTACTTGGTAAAAACTAAATATCACTACATCACCATTACAGGTTTCACATTTTAAATAAATGCTGTTTATTTAAACTTGTAACTGTAATTTTGTTTTTTGCCTTGATATAAACTTTTTAATTTATTAACGGTAAGATGTGATGCATCCTATACAGCAGAATAGCTGTAAAAACTCTTGTCATCTACTAAATAAATTCAAGACTCAACATTTTTTTATTAATATTGACTATATTTCTGTTTCATTGTGTTGAGGTAAAGTTTTATGTGAAATTCATTACTTCTGGATAAGATTTATACAGTTAAAAAACACCCTTTTTAATAGCAGGACGTTTAGATTAAAAGCCAAACTAAAACATATTTATTTGTAAAATAATAAATGAAACACTGGTGGAAAAAGTAACATTAAAGATGGTCGCTGGCCTCTGGGTGTCGGAGAATGCCTTATTTTCACACAACGCCCTTACTGAAACAAGATCAATACCTCGTTAAGGCAGGAAGTGATATGTTTTCCAATTGTAGGACAATAACTAGATTCCATAAGTGGGATTTGCTTCAGCTACAACTATAGTATAACACGCGTATATGTATTACACATTGTAACCATGTTCCATGAAGTTCTAACTCTTCTTTCCTCTTTTTATTACAACATTTAAAAACATAGAATCACTGATGGAGAACTTGTGGCCTTGCTGTTGCCATATACACACAGCAGCAGCTGCATCTTCCTGATTAATGCAAGGACACACCCCAGGGGTACGACCGAGGAAAAATATAACAAAACATCTCTGAGCAAGAGAAAAGTAATAAACACACACACACACACACACACACATCAACAGTGCTATGAGACATTGCGTGCAATCAAGCCAGTTAGAGCCTTTTTCTGTTCTCCTTGTAGTGTGAGAGTACAGCCTGTGGATGTGTTAACAGAGCTCAGCCTGAAGCGCTACCTTTCACTCAGTGTCAGTCACCGTCTCGTCTCTTTTCTCTGTCTGCCTCCAACAACTGTCTTTTGCTCTCTGCTTCCCTCGGTGCTGCTGGATCTCTGTCCTGCTGCTTCAGTCTCTGTCACTTTTCTCTCTGTGTGGGTATGCATCTATTTCTGTCCATCAACAGCCTTTGGGTGTGGCCGTATGCCAGCTACTGGAAGACATTTTGTGAGAAATATTCAGCGCAACCCTCGTACTCAACCACCCACCCATGCCCACGCACTTTTACACACCGCCAGCCCCCACTGCTTAGCACGTCTGTTTAAATGTTAATCAATTTCTCTGAAATTTCCACTGTCCTACTTTTGATTTTTGTACTACTGCTCCTTACTGTGAACTCCCAACTTCTCTGGTTTTTCTTTTAATTGCTTGTTTTTTTGACACGGCTCACTGCTCAGGGCGATCTTCCGCCATGGGAGAACATGTGTGAACCAAAAAAGAAAAGAAAAAGAAAAAAGTTCCATCAGTGACATTTTGAAGAATTTTCAGCTGATGCGGCATGTCCTACCAACAGGAATTAGGCAACATATTGTGTTGTGGATTCTGAAGGTTGGTGCCAAACTAATGGGCTAATCCACGTCTTTAAGGAATATGTAATATTACTTATGTTAAGGGGGATGCTGCACTCTTCTAACAGTGTCTCTACAAGCCCCTAGAAGAGCAAGTTAATTTTATTTTCCATGTAGCGCCAGATCAGAGCAAAGGTCATTCGAGGTTGCTCTTCCTGAAGACAGTTTGTCCTTTTATTCAACGAACTGAAGAGGCTTATGTTACACGTCAGATTTGCACTGCTGTATATCACGTCTGTTTTGTGTCACTGAGAGCAGACGCTCCTCTGTCAAAACCTGAGTATTTTACATTATACTGTTTCCACAGATTTAAAGTGCTGTTAGCAAGATGCAAGTGAAAACGTGAGCAGTCACTTGGCATTATGTATGGCAAACCATTTCAATATTTAATCGTAGGAGGATCTTTAAATCAAATCTTTAAAAAAAAAAATCACTTTTTGTTTAAAAAAATAAGAATCTGAAAAAAATCTAGTTAGTCTAGTCAAAATTGAATTAAATTTTATCTATTGACTTGGAACTGAGATAAATGTATGACACAGCTGATTCACATTTTAAACAGATTGCCAGTGTGCGTGTGTGTATAATAATAATTACAATAAAAATGAATAAACACCATGAATAAATTATTAAAATGGAAGAAAAGTACAATCAGTGTAATAAATGTTTCTTAATACAAGATACTACATTATGTTATACATTTAGTTAAGCATTCTTGTGAGTATTACTGTGAAACTGAGAAGAAAGCTGATCACCTTGAAAACCACAACTGCTTGCAATGTTTCTGCATGGATCCATTTGGACAGAAAAGAAAAACAATTTTTTAATTCATTTTCATTCCCATTATTCCTACACTGAACTTAACGACTGTCTGGATTTTTCACTGTCTCCACTTTTACACACTGGACTAAACCTAATTTATGTTCCCCTTTCAGCTTTATCGTTTTTTTTTTTCAAATCACCCTCAATCCTTTCCTTTCTTGTTTACCAGACTTTCTCTAAGTGCACTTCCTATTTTCTCTCTTCCCCCATCCCCTCTCAATTTAATGCGTTTGTTTTTTTTAATCGTCAAACATCTCCTCTCCTGTGAACCTGCATACACGCATGGGTGAGGAACAACATAATCCACTACCTTTTCCCCACCCCACAGACTCACATCCTGGCTCACACCTGTGGCATACAGATGTAATCACTGAAAGGACCAGAAAAAGGTGGAATGAGTGTGGATGTGGAGGCCAGTGGAACTCTGACAGATTTGGTGGGCGCTTAGGCAGAGTGGAGAAAGGATGAGTGAGAAAAAAAATTGAAAGTGATTGTTTGGTCTGAATCCATGGTGTTGGGATATTTTATCCCCCCCTCCACTGTGAATGGGAACTGCCAGTTGATTCTCATCACACCCTGTCAATCCTCTAAATTCCCAGAGTTGTGGCCACTTGGAGAAATATTAGCATACGGAGAAGAGGTACACACCGAGAGGAACAACAGGAGAAAAACTGAAAGGGATTTAAAAAGAGCGCAATGGAAAAGGATTAAAGAAGAAAAGAAAAGAAAAAGAAAAAAAAATCCAGACGATGGAGAGTAGGAGGGAAAGTCAGTTCCAGGATGAATGCCTTCTTGAAACATTAATAGCTGACAGAATACCATTAAAACAAAATGTTGACATATGGTATGGAACCAGGGAAAAAAAAGAGAGAGCACAGCTATCAAAAGAGCCAACACACCTGGGATATGCAGATAAGGAGGCAGGGCGGATGGGATGAGAGGAGGAAGGATGTAATTTAGAGGAAAATATGAAATGAAAGCTTTAGAGGGAATCGTCTGTACCTAGACGCACGAGCAGAGCAGAACAAGCAGAGGTGTATTAAGATCTGCATATTTGGCAGTAAAAGTCCTTCAGCAAGACTCAAATTGTTGGTAATTTAGAGCCAATTAACCTAATTACTGTACCCAGAGGAATGAGGCCCTAATGGAAAGATTTTTAATCACAGCAAATTCACATCCTCTTTAAAAAAATAAATTAAAAATTAAACATGAGGCAGAGTTTTCATACAATTTATCAAGATCTTCAGAAAGTTTGACGTGCCTAATGAAGTTTGGATTTTGAGTTCAGAACCGTGCAAAGTATTCACTTCCTTTTTGAATCTTTTTCACATTACAACTAAACTTAAACATAAAATCTATTTAGATTTTATTTAACTGATCGACACAAAGTAGGACATATTAAAAATATGAATATATTAGGTTTTCTCATAACCAAATGCAAAATATATAGCATAACTGTTTATTTTTCTTGAAGTCTATAGATTATTTTTAGAGAACAGGAAACAGTATGAATACCATCGAACACATCATAGAAGTCAGAGACAGAGATTATCTTAAATCTATTTTTGTCATGGCAATTTGTTAAGGATTAGTTTATTTGTATGCAGATGATATTTTCCTTTATACAAGACACATCAACAGGGGATCAAAACAAATATTGGATAAAAAGTTTTCTGCTCAGACAACTGTAAAAATAAATCAATAAATAAAAAATACTTGCACGAAAATAAAGTATGAACATCCGTTCCATTCATCTAACCTTTCGACACACAGAGGCACATTAAATATTAATCAGGCCTCATTTAGATACCTGGTCATTTAGCTTAATTATTCAAGATCCAAGGCAGACAATCATTCCCACTGCTTTTTCCAAAGGTCAATAAACACCAGCTCTACCTCCGGTTGCCCAGTTACTCATGCAAATCTTATGACAATGTACATTGTTTTACATAAAAGTTCACCGTCGCAGAGCAAAGGTAAATGCAGGGGTTAATTTAGAAGCTAGTGCTCGGAAGCTGAAGGCCGTTATTGTGCATTTTAATGAAAAGAAATGATAGAAAAGTGAAACTCAAAGAGCAACTAGTGAGAACATCCAGACTGGAAGGCGATGTTATAGGTCCAGTGTGGGAGGAATAATTACAGAATGATTTTTCTCTCTACTTCGGAGGGGGATTACTACATTTGGCTAAGCCTTAATTAAACTACAGAATAACTTAAATGCACCAAACAACTAGTCATTCCTCTAATAAGCATATATTCACAAATCCATGGCAGACTAATTAGTAGTTAACGTACTCAATTGATGAGGTAATGTCTTTATTTGCTGTGCTTTGCATCTTATTTTTATTCCCATCATAACCAGGCAGGTACCAAGTCTGGCTGATGCTCTGCTCATTACCATTCTCATCTATCCTCCTTCAGCATTTGTCCAATCTGCGCCCCTCTAGCTGCGTTCTGTTCAGAAGCAGGCTCATTGGTCTGAGAAGGCAATTAATCAGACAACATAATGGGTGATACATCGCTGATGAGGTCTAGGTGTAAGTTTCCATTTTACATTGACACATTATTCGCTAACTTAACAAATGTGGATGTAGGTTTGCATACATGAAGCAATATTGCTCATTTTTGGTCAAAAATCATGATTAAAAAAAATAGAATTGTAAGTTTAATGATGCTAGGTTTCTTCATAAAATATTCAAGCAACAAGTTGAGATATTGACAAAGACAATATTTCCAATGACCCTTCTTTTTCACGTGCATGTCTGTGAAATGTGGAAGGATAAGTATTTATAATTTTAAATAAGATTAAAAGTGTAGTGGGCCTTTGTACCAACTATGACAGATGTTTTGGCCCATTTTTCTTTGAGATACATCTCTTGCTCAGCCAGTTTGAATGCACACAAGAATACCAATTCTATCCACAGATTAGCAAATCAATTTAAGTCTGTACTTTGAGTCTTTAACTATGTAAGTCTGGTTGTGCATGTCCGGCCACCGTCCTTGTGAAAGATGAACTTTTGCTTATGTATCAAGTTTTTACAGACTTTCATTACAAGGTAATATGCAGATTTTGTTTACCACCACTCAAGTAATTTTGCTTGTAGGGCAAAAAAAAGTACAGTATTGGTTTCACACCTTACCAAAACGCACTCTTAAATATGTTTCTCCTACAGGGTTTTTGGCAGGGGTGAAATATATATATTCCGTATTTTCCGCACAATAAGGCGCACCTTCAATTTCCTCAAAAGCCAACAGTGTGCCTTATAATCCGGTGCGCCTTATATATGGACCAATATTTAGCCACAACAAATGTTGCAACTACGGTAAACAGCTGCCGACTTCATTTTCCCCCGTAGAAGAAGAAGTGTGCGGTGCATGCTGGGATAGTTGTCAGAACGCTGGTTTGTTAATAAAGTTTGATAATACATTTAAAGCCGTGGGGTGAGGGGTGGGGGAAGATAGACAGAGACTGCGGTAGCAGCGTGTTGGTTTGTCTGTGTTACCCAGAAAGCAGTTGGGCACAAAATCACAACACCAACGCCGTGCGTGAAACAATGACTGGGGCAGCCTACTATATAAAGTACTATATATACTTTATATTATATATATAGCGAACAAAGGGTTGCAGTGCTTTGCTACACTATAACTAGATAAATAGATCAGAAAAAAGGTAATTAAGAAAAAAATAATGGAGAAGTAGTTCAGTTATGCTAGCTTGACTTTGACAACCTTAAGATGTAGATGTGGTGTGGAAATCTGTTTCAGATCAGTTAGAAAATAAAGGGCGACTTAAACACCAACTCTGATGGATCATAAGTGCAGTCGGTGCTAATAGGTGCAGTAGCTAATCTACCGCATTGATCACTTATTAATAATCACAAAATAAACATCAAGCCATAAATAAGACTGACTGGATATTCAGATTTTTTGTGGGGATATTATTACTACTACTACTATTATTATTAAAAAAACAATAGCAATAGCAATATTAATTTATAATAACTTTATTAAATTATAATGACAAAGTTCTAATATAACTTTGTTGTATAACTTTATATAATATTGCTATTGTTATTTAATCACAATTGTACTACTGTGATTAAAAAACAATCAGTGTTTTTTGTAATTAAAAACCACTTCTGATTAAAAAACCATAAATGTTATTTCAAGTGTTATTTATATTATAATATAAATGTATTTATATTATAATTATATAATATAAATAGTTATATTATAAATATAATATAAATATTATATATATAGATTATACTATATATAATATATTTATATTATGTATATATAAATATAAATAAATATATATTTATATGATAATATAAATGTTATATATTCTTATAAGTAATATGTATAATAATAAATAGTATTCCAATTTATAATTATAAATAGTATATTATTGTTATAAGGTTTATAATAATATTTACTATTATTAAATAATACATTTAACAATAAACATATTATAAATACACTTAATTAATAAATTATATAATTTATATTAGATTATATAATTTAATTGTTTTACATTTTAATATAATGATTAGATTATTATAATTAAATAATAATTTAATTATCATTAAATTAAAAAAACCCTCCAAGGACTCCAAGAAGGGCAGTCTTCTGGAGACTGGTTCCAGAACCGGAGCCATGCATCGAGGTGAGAGACTATTTCCAGGCGAAACCTCTCAACCTCACACACCGGCTCTGGCTCCTTCCCCACCAGAGAGGAGACATTCTACATCCCAAGAACTGTATGGTGTCTGGGCTCTCCCTTACAGATAGGGTGAGTAGCTCGGTCATCTGGGAGGTACTCAGAGTAGAGCCACTGCAGCTTCACGTCAAGAGGAGCCAGTTGACGTGGCTCAGGCATCTGGCCAGAATACCTCCTGGACGCCTCCCTGGTGAGGTGTTCCGGGACATGCTGGAGGGATTATGTCTCTTGGCTGGCCTGGGAATGCCTTAGGATTCCCCGAGAGGACATGGAACCAGTGGCTGGGGAGAGGGAAGTCTGGACCTACCTTCTTAAGCTGCTACCTCTGCGACACACCCCAAGAGAAAGAAAATGGATAGATGAAATGGATGGACAGTTGCAATTACAACTCCCTTACACTTTACGCAAGATTTTCACTGTTTATTAACATATCCATCCATATCCATAGCTCTGCATCCATGTTTGTTCCTAGGGAAGATTGGAAAAATCGTTACCTGGACAATGGTCTCTTCAGAGGTCTGGTCTTCTCATACCGTTTTCATCAAAGGAGAATTTGAGTATTCAGTCTTAGCTGTGGCCTGTTCACAGTAAACTTCCATTGCCGGGGAGGTTTGTTCTTTAAGATTATAGAAATCATTCCCTAGGATGATTTCTCTTGATGTGTCCGGTCTTCTAATGCCGGTATCTTTAGAGCAGAGGTTGAGCTCTTAGACTCAATGGTCTGCTTTTTATTGTAAACGTCCCCAGCTGGGGAAGTTTGTTCTTTAAGATCAAGATGCAATCTTGATGTGTCCGGTCTTCTAATGCCGCTATCTTTAGAGCAGAGGTTGAGCTCTTAGACTCAATGGTCGGTGTTTCAATGTAAACTTCCCCAGCGGGGGAAGTTTGTTCTTTAAGATCAAGATGCAATCTTGATGTGTCCAGTCTTCTAATGCCGCTATCTTTAGAGCAGAGGTTGAGCTCTTAGACTCAATGGTCGGTTTTTCATTGTAAACTTCCCCAGCGGGGGAAGTTTGTTCTTTAAGATCAAGATGCAATCTTGATGTGTCCAGTCTTCTAATGCCGCTATCTTTAGAGCAGAGGTTGAGCTCTTGGACTCTATGGTCTGCTTTTCATCGTAAATTTCCCCAGCCGGGGAAGTTTGTTCTTTAAGATCAAGATGCAATCTTGATGTGTCTGGTCTTCTAATGCCTTTATCTTTAGAGCAGAGGTTGAGCCCTTAGACTCAATGGTCTGCTTTTTATTGTAAACTTCCCCAGCTGGGGAAGTTTGTTCTTTAAGATCAAGATGCATTCTTAATGTGTCCGGTCTTCTAAGGCCGCTATCTTTAGAGCAGAGGTTGAGCTCTTAGACTCAATGGTC
>CAEGAF010113277.1:0-31681 GCA_903067075.1 Micropoecilia bifurca
TTTTTCATAATGGATGTTTATTATTGACTATTATTTTTATTCACTAAACACAAAGAAAGCAAAGTAATAATACTTACGCCAGCAGACAATCCTTTGTTCTTATTAATCCTATGACAGTTGAGCTGCAAATACGTCGCGAAAAAGTTAAATCCAAGCAAAGCTTTCGTTTCAGATTTTGGAAATCTGTGAATTTTAGTTCCACAAAAACAATCAGGATACCTGACATCACCTGTACTGATTCCCCACTGACGGAGAACTATTGTTTTAGAGTCCTGACGCAAAAACTTTCTGTCGGTCCGGTAGTCCTCAATGTATATTAGCTTGAGTTTGTGAGACGGTGACCCACTGGTAGCTGCACTGTGACGTCAAATGGGCATTAGCCAATGAACAGGTCGGGCTGGGGTAAGGTCCATTAATCACAGAGTGGGAAAAATAGATATAAATATCTAAAAACATAATAAACAGCTGTATATTAATTACTCCACAAATCTGGAAGAAACTTACAGAAAAACTGCAAAACAGCCAAAAGATATTCAGATTTCAGAGTTTCCTTAAATCTAGACTAAAACCCACCTGTTGAGAGACACAATGGAAACATTATGAATGAAACATTAACACTTGATGAAATGTGATGGTTCAATTGCTGACTTTGTGTTTTTATAATATAAAACATTTTGAAATGTGTTGTTGCTCAATGTGCTTTAAATTAACCTGATTTGAATTGAAACATATTAATAAAGTGTCTACAGACAAAATAAAGTTAAAAATAAACCTGGAAATATTTGAGATGTTGATTTGCATGTTTACTGTTTGTTGCGTGTGATTTATTGAAGGTGCGATGGGATTTCAGTGTTCCTCACCAACTCAAATCTAAGACTTTTTAAGACCTTTATAAATTAAATATAAAGCTTCTACAATGACAAAAAATGTACAAAAGAAAATCCCAACTTATAGAAGTAATAGGAGCTTGTTTTAAGTAAGTAATTCTTGAATATAAATCAAAAAGTTCTAGTTTCACTGGCAGGTTATTTCACTTGTAACAAGGTAAAAACATCCTGTTATAAGTAAAATGGAAATGGAAAAAGTACTTTTTAATTTATATTCTAGAATTACTGTCTCCTACTTCTTGCTGAAAAGCTACTTAAGTCCGTTATGTCTTACTTCAAGTGTACCAAGATGTTTGCACTGGAAACTAGCTATAAAGATAAAGATCTTGTGGTTTTGAAATGTTCGGCCTTAACTTTAGATACTTTCTACATTCCCATGAAGCTTAAAATAAAGCGAGTCACCCTGTCGCAGCGGTATTCCCCGAACTTGACGCCTCGGACGATCTGCTGGTAGATGAGGCTGGTAGCGACTTGGTCCTGGGCTGGATTGTGCCACGGCGTGAAGATCTCCTTCCTGAAGAACAGCCTCCAGGGGGCGTTCCTCTCCTGAGCGCCCTGCTCCTTGGCGTACTGCTCGCACTGCGACACGGCGTCCATCACGTGATCGTTGCCGCTGCCTAGAGACGACACCTGCAGGGGGCAGGGAAGGGTTGTCACGGCAACAGCGTTACAGAAGAGATTCACAAATGTAGCTACATGCTAATAGAGAGAGAGAGAAATGGAGAAAAAAAGAAGAAGAAAAGAAGAGAGGGGATAAAAGAGTAAGTAAATGGAGGAGAAGAACAGATAAGTGGTGGGAGGATGGATGGATGGATGGACAGATGGATGAATGGACGGACGGAAGGATTGACGGATGGAAGGATTGACAGACGGATGGATGGACCGACGGACAGATGGATGGATGGACAGATGGGTGGATGGACAGATGGGTGGATGGATGGACAGATGGATGAACAGATGGATGGATGGACAGATGAACAGATGCATGGATGGACAGATAGATGGATGAACAGATGAACAGATGGATGAACAGATGGATGAACAGATGAACAGATGGATGGATGGACAGATGGATGGATGAACAGATGGACGGATGGACAGATGAACAGATGGATGGATGGACAGATGGATGGACAGATGGATGAACAGATGGATGGATGGATGGACAGATGAACAGATGCATGGATGGACAGATTGATGGATGAACAGATGGATGGATGGACAGATGGATGGATGAACAGATGGAAGATGGACAGATGAACAGATGGATGGATGGACAGATGGATGGATGGATGGATGGATGAACAGATGAACGGATGGACAGATGAACAGATGGATGGATGGATGGATGAACAGATGAACAGATGGATGAACAGATGAACAGATGGATGGATGAACAGATGAACAGATGGACAGATGAACAGATGGACAGATGGACAGATGAACAGATGAACAGATGGACAGATGGACAGATGAACAGATGGACAGATGTCTGATTAATCCATGAAAGCAGCCGATGTTGCTGGAGGCCCAGCGGTTTTGGTCCCACCTTGTCGAACAGAGCGATGTAGAGGGAGAATCCGAATCGGTCCTTCAGGTTGATCTTGTCGGACAAAGCGCTGCAGAGCTCCTTGGCCGTCGTCGCCGAGTCGGTCAGCAGCGTTTTCGTCGTGCCGTCCATGAACGTCACAGGCAGCATGATGGGCTTCTTGGACTTGGTGGCCTGAGCGTTGAAGTCAGAACTCGGGTCAAACGGGTTTCCGGTGAGAACCAGAATGCTGCAGCTTGAAGCAGGTCGGTGCGTCGGTACCTGCAGCTCCAGCCAAGATGGAGGCTGCGTTCGCGTCCCGTTCACAAACGTTCGCCTCAGCCTTTCTTCACAGTACGGAGCGTAACCCGGCGGCCCGCTTCTGATGAAGTTCCTCAGGTACTACGGACAGAAAACCTTCATGAAGCCGTGTTGTGTTCAATGGACTAAAGTTTATTTTAGGTCACCGTTTTGATTCTGACCTTTACAAATTTGTCTGACGGAGCGAAGCAGCCGACGCAGAGCGAGACGAGGATCCAGCCGCGGGCGTGAGAACTCTTGGACGGGTTCTGACTCAGCTGCTTACAGATCTGACAGTAGATCTCATCCCTGACACACACACACACGCACACGCACACGCACACGCACACACACGCACGTTCATAATTCCACCCACTTTGTGCTTTGTATTACTGACTTCCTTTCATTTCGGTAACTGCATTTATGTCGAAGCCAAACATTACCCTAACACGGGGTGTCCAAGGTGTGGCCCGGGGCCATTTGCGGCCCTCAAAATGATTTTGGACGGTCCTTCATCACAATTTATCAATAACTTAATGTGGTTTGCCAGTTCAGGAAGGAGGTTTGGTACAGAAACCCACTAAAAACAGTCTTAGCTTCTAAATTTCACATAAAAAAATGTAACAAACATTTTACAAAGGAAAATATGAGGTGCAACACAAGCATTCATCCAGGTTTTTGCTTTGAATTTAATTTATTTTAATAGCAAGAAGGACAACAAACATCCAACAATTAAAATAGTTTTAATTCAATACTAAAAGCAGAAAAGTACAGCGTTTTATTTTTACTATTGAGCAGAAAAAAGTGAGCGCCTGCTCACGGACCTTCTATTTTGCTCTTTTTTGGTCAAACTTAAGAGAAACAGAACTCCAATTTTTAAAATCAAAGATGATCTAAGTAAATATAAACTTCAGTTTTCAAATGCTGATTTTACACATTAAGAAATTGACATTATGCCTTTTACTAAATTGCAGACCTGATCATGGCCACTTCACACTGCAGCCTGAAGTGACTCAATTCCGATTTTTTTGCAGGGCCGTTCACACTGCCAGTAAATGTGACCTGTATGTGTTCTCCAGTGTGAACGGCCAAGCGACCTGAAGTTTCCCGCACTCGTTTTCTGACCGATTACCTCAGCGTCGGCCTCAGGATCCCGTTTCCGATGATGAAGTGAAGTTTCTCCAGGTTGGAAGTCGGCCGATCTTCCAACATGCTGTTGCCGTGGAGACCGTACTCGCCATCATTGAGGCGCTTGGTGACCTGAAAGGCATAACGGCGTGTTTGTTTTCTGTGTGTTTTGTCTTTTCTCCTCTCCCAAAGCCGGACCTCCTTCTCTCCGTCCAGACGTCCTACCTCCTCTGTGATCTTGGATTTCTTCTTCAAGGTCAGGGACACCAGTTTGTGTCGGACGCTGTTTTTCTTCAGGCTTTCAGACGGAGTTGTCTCAAGGAAAAACAAACAACTCTTAATCAAAAGACTATAAACGATGAAGATGTTTGGCAAAGCTAAATAAAGTGTTGATAAATAGGCAATAGAATCTAAATGTTAAACACTTCTATAGGTTTTCTACTCATTTTTGGCAGAATATTTTCTGCTTACATTCTTATGTTAGATGATAAATATTAGATTCAGTTTTTATCTTCACTGTTTACTGTAACATGTAAGGCTACGTGTTCACACAGCAGGTTCTGATGCTCAATTCTGATTTTCTGCTAAAAATCGTTCATACTGCTGAATAATACAAGCGCAGTTAGATATCTGTGTGAATGTTTACATCCCCGAAGAGCAGAAGAAGAACGCTGACGTCACACAGCAGCAGCTGTGTCTACCAAAGTAACAGTACACAATAAATCCAGACTATCGTCTTTTATTCCTAACTTTAACATAAAAGAGTGAATAAGCTGTTTAAATGTTGACCTCTTGACCTCTGGTCCTCACCTCCCCCTCCCCCTGCAGTGCCTGCAGCTCCCTCTTGTGGGTTTTCTTCCCCAGCGTCTCGTAGATCTTGGTCATGACGGGGATCTTCTCGCTGCCGTCGCTGATTGCCGTGTGGTACTTTGGCTCCGGCAGATCTCCCATGAACCTCAGCACTGTGATCCAGACGGCCAGCGCAGCCTCACAGGGGGCAAAGGTCAAACACATTTCATCAGGTTCCAAGGGAAAAACGTTTCTCAAAGGAAAGCCTCAACTCGGATTTACCTACTTTTGATCAGAACGAGCTGAGCTGATAGTGTTTAACATTTATGTGGAGACAGAAGCGAATGCAACAAACGATTATTTTAGTAATTGATTATTCTATTGATTTTTTGATGGTAAACTGATTAATGGAATAAGAAAATTTCCATATTCTGTAGATTTTTCCTTTAACCACTTAAGGCAGGGCTGCTCATTACATCGATCGCGATCGACCGGTCGATCGCGGAAAGGTTTTGAGTCTCGGCAGCAGGTGACAAACTGATAGCCGCCACGACGCTGAGTCCAGAACTTCCTCTTCTGATAGGCTCATCAAAATATTCACTAAGATCCTAAACGTTTTTAGCTTCATTAAAAAATAATGATTATAAAAAAATCTACAAAACATGTTAAAATTAATCATCTCAGTAATTATTGTTTCAACAAGGTGTTGCGCAATTCAGTGCGTTTCGGTTTCATTAACAAAAAAAGCGACTCAAAGACGACAGAGATCAGAGCAGGAGTTTAAATCAGCTACTCAACCACCGCTGTGTTCATGAGAGGCTTATTAATAATGATCGATAAATAAATATCCTGGAAACCTGATATGGTAACGACTGAATGTTGTGTTTTTAATGTGATCTTTGCTCGGCTTGCAGGNTACCTCGTTCTTTGTGAGCAACGTCACAATATCAAATAGGACAAATATATCTAATTAGGTTTTAGCAAATTCTACCAGGATAATTAGGTGAAATTAAATTAATTATATCCTGTTACCTTTACTGGGCTCTGGTTCCTCCTATCAGTCTGTAGTTTCTCATACTGAGCTCATCAAACCAAAGTTCAGATCCACCATGACTGACTGACACCTTCTGGTTTGCAACCAGCTTCTAACAGAGAAACCAGTAAAGCTGCTCCCATTGTCAGAATCTCACTGAGGAAGAAACTGAATTAGGTTTTCTGTCACTTTATTATTTCTGCTATAACTGATGTATATTCGCATTTAAAATAAGTCAATATAGTTTAATTTGCAATTTTTGTGTCTTTGTGTCGTGAGGTAGATCTCAGGCGGCTGGTGAGAGAAAAAGTAGATCTTGGTCTCAAAAGGTTTGAGCAGCCCTGACTTAAGGCTTTTTTTATACAATATCAAAAATATGTAAAAAAAAAAAAAAAAAAAAAAAAAAAAAAGTAAATAAACAAATAGTTAAATTCTTTTTTTAAATTAGAAAAACATCTATTTTTTGCCAAAATTGAAATATTTTTAGGCAAAAAAAATATTGCCTGGGAAATTTCAGTACACTAAAATGCAAATGGCCTGTTTCTGAGTGTGTAAACTCTAGTTAACGATTAAGTGATTACTAAATTACTCAACGATTATTTGAATAATTGATTAGTCTTGATTAATCACATTAATCGTTTCAGCCCTAGAGGAAGGTTGTGTTTTAAAAAAAGTTCAGTTTACAAACCGACCCGGCCTCATTTTGCTCAGTGCCACCCGGAATATTTTCATCATCTGATGAAAGTTTAGCTTTAAGTTTCCTCTAAACCGTCTGACCGGCCAGAAAACTCACCAGCTGATCTCCCTCATCCTCATGGAACAGCAGCGGCTGCTTAAGAGGCCGTCGAACGTAAGTGTGTGTGGTGGTGCCCTGGAAGTAGGTCGCTGCGTATTTGGCAAACTTGTACTCCGATAAATCCTCCTCTTCGTCATCTTCAGGGAGAGGAAGAGCCTCGTCCAGATCCTCCTCCACCAGCTCATGATGGGAGTGTTCCAGGTCCTGGAGGAGACGGGGAGTCAGTCCCTGACATGCAGGAAAGCCTGACTGACAAACTCCTACATTTATCTTTAAGAGGTTCTATATGCAAAACTAAACTTCACCGAATCTTTTCCCTATCCTGTGTAAAAAAGTAAAGAAAATTCCACAGATAGGTCAGACTGCAGGTTTGAAAAGCTTTAGCCACTTACATTTTCTGCAACTGTAACCAGAAACACTTAAAGCAAAACAGACAGAGCACAATAACAGAAGATACAATGAAAACTTTGGTGAGATAGACAAAGTCTAAGTTTTTCAGGGGTAACTTATGATAAATTTTGGACCTTTTGATAACTATTTTATTGTGGATGTAAAAAGACATTTTTTGTTCAAGATGCTCTGTGAATTATAGGATCTCTGATCGCATCATGATTATATAACTGATTGGTATTGCAGGTGCACTGGTTGCAGTTTTCTGGCCGATTACCAATCTTTACAAAGCCTGACCCTCTGATTCAGATTTTTGGCTGATTAACACTCAGATAGTAAAAGGTGCTTTTTTGAGGTCCGTTCACCTCGAATCCAGCCGGCGCCTGGCCTTCCTGGCCCGGTAACGAGTTCGTCGTCCCCAGGAAGCCAAACATCTTGTCCACCATGTCGGAGTCGTTGACGGGCTCCAGCCGAGCCTTTTCCATCTGCTCCACCAGCTCCTTCTTCTTACGGGTTTCCTCCTTCTCCTTCTTCTCCCGCTCGGCGTCCTCTTTAGCCAGCTGGGCCAGTCGCTCCTGGAGGAGGAAATAAACGGATGCATGAACAGAAATGATACCAAAGACTGATAGAGCTGCAAGCGCCAACATCAGCTTCATTTATTCTGTGAACATCAGAAAGATGAATTACGTTTAAACATACATTCTCCATACATTCTAGATGTGTCTTTGGTTAATGTGTCACCTGATGTTTGCGTTCAGCCTCAGCTTTCGCTCTTTTTGCAGACATTTGGTTCCTCAGTTTTGTTTCTTCAGCCAGACGCATCTTCTCGGCCTCCAGCCTCCTGCGGTACTGATTAGTGAAAAATGAGGAAAAGACATTAAGAATTAAAACATATGAGTGCATGTTTTCAGTTTAAGTCAGCAGAAATAAACCCAGATCTAGTTGATAGATCATGATTCTCAGTAGGGAGTCACATCTGACCTCATAATTAGTTTTTCAGTTGTAAAAGAGCAGTATGGCAAGCCATTTTAACATAAAATCTGTTTCACCACTTACATTCCAGATATCTAAAATTTGTTCATCACCAGATGTATTACTAAATTAGTGCTTATATTTTGAGTATACATATTTTAGATCTCTGATTACATTCTGGCTGGTAAAAATGACGACTAATTTGTACAGACGCTTAAATTCAAGATATCTAAAATTAATTACTATCTATCTGAAACACATATTTCAGGTAACAATTAAATTGTGACCAGCCATACAGTAAATTTAAGTTATTTCTTTTTGTTCTGACGAGTCAAAATTCAAATTTTAAAAATATTTTGATTAGGAGTTATGTAGACTTGACTAAGGCAAATTGGCAATGACGACTAGTCAAAACTAAATTAGAGATATCTGGAGTGGGAGTTCAAAGTTCCTTTAACACACTAACTCTGACTAATTCAGTTTGACATGTTGTAGTTAAAGATTTGTGACTTTTCAAATAACAAATCCGTTGATGTCATTAAATCTTGAAAGGAATTTTGACTCATCAAAATGTAATCAAAGATATATTGAATTACTGTTTTTACTAATCAGAATGTGAATGCAGGTATCTTAAATTACCAAGCAGGATAGTGAAAATGTGGTCAGATCTGCTGAAAGCTCATTTTTAGAAGTGCAGAATGTAATTATAGACAGTCTGATGGAACTGATTTTGTGTTTACCTCGCCCTTCAGCCTCTTGTACAGCCGGCGAGCGATCATGCCTCTGGTGTAGGCCTGGATGGTGATCACACCCCACAGCCGGTGCCTGAAGGCCCGACGCACCAGGAAACCTCGGCAGCGGCCCTGGAAGCCTGTGATTCGCTGGCGGGCCACGTGGTAAGATGCACACAACTTCCTGGAACGAACCAGAGCCTGGAGGCGAGAAAAGCCGGCTCGCATCTGTCAGGACGAAGGAAAGAGAGGAAGAGGCTTTTAGCTTCATGATCTTCGGTATTTTTATTTACGCTTCTGTGTGTTAGGGCTGGGCGATGTGGCTTAAAAATAAAATATTTGATCATTTCATACCAAATTAAATTTCTGATTTTAATAGATTTTTCTTAGAAAGAAATTGTAAATGACAAAAGATATTATTTTATTCTAAAGCTGCCTTTTTTATCGTACCTTCTGTGAGCTGAGCTGAATTGAAAGTCCAAATGATTTGAGGCTGTAAAATACGGGCTGACGTCACTCTGAACAAGGTCTGCAACTAGCAATTATTCTGATGATTAATCTGATAAAAAAACTAAATAAATTGCCACATTGTGCAGATTTTACATTTAGTCACTAAAAGCATTTTTGCACAATAGTAGGAATGCATTAGAAGATTCAAATAAACAAATAATTCAATCACTTTTTTAAATAACAAGATACAAATTGTATTACCTAAAATGCAATGGCATAGAATTACTTTGGTGATTTTATGTCCTGACAGTTTGTAGGTTCATCTTCTAACATTACTGTGTGAAACAGCTTGACTTAACATCCAAACAATGCAGGACTGATCTGGTGATTATTTTTGGGGGATTTATCAATTAATAATTGGACAGCAAAATTTGCTTAATAAAATCTAAACCAAGGTGAAGGTAAAACTATCCTACTTGAGGAGATCTGGGTAGAAAAGACAAAATTTTTTAATAATTTTTTAAAATTATTTTTATTTTGGTCGAATTACTGCTCTAAATATGTTTTTTTTTTTCAGTAAATGGGTTTTTTTGAGTCAGTACACTCCAGTTAATTAATTGACTGCAAAATTAGCTAATTACTTGCGATTAACTGACATGACACCGGCAACAAATGGATCTTACCGGTGACCTCGTCCAGTTGAATGAAACTGTGTTCGATAGAAACTACCACATGTTTGTCTGCATGAAGGAAAATGGCAGAAAACATTACATTTTTTGTCATGACGACACTCATCAAAGATCAGTAAGTGAAGTGATGCTTGATTTTATGTATGTAGATTCCAACTGTAGCTCTATGGCAGCATGAGACCATGTGCTGCAGTAACTGCAGTATTTACCTCTAAGCATGTTTTTATGCTAATATTTATTTTTAAGCATTTTCCTGAAGGCAGATTTTCACCAGCAGGTAAATTCAAGTCATTGCTCACCCGCTTTATATGTGCAAAATGTGTCTGACACAGTTTTCCTACTTTGAGTAACAGATAATCAAGGACTACATTGGTGAAAAAAAATTATATTTTCCTAAAATAAAATTTTCAAAAACAAAAAATTGATCAATGAATGAAAGTGATTTATCGCCCAGCCCTAATGTGTAAAATCCATCCTCACAGCTCCATAGCTCTTCCTGCACAGGTAGCCTCTCCATGTCTTCTGGATCAACATTGCTGACTTCCTCATCCTCAGAAAGTTGGATCTGATTAAAAAAAATACAGAAAATTATATAAAATGCTATGGTTTTTGTTTGCCTTTAAGAGTTAATATTCTCTCCTTTACAAAATGGCTCAAAACAAGCAGTAAATATAATATTTTCTTAAGTACAAATATTTTCGGTATTCAGGTGATACATTTGCAGAAGGTTTAATTAATATGTTTAAAAGGATGCAGATTACCTGTCCTTAAAGCCTCGCACCACCTTCTGGATGAGGATGACCTTGTCTGTAATGGCTTTATCTCTCTCGATCTCCAGCAGCATGTCATGATGATCCTAAACCAACAGTAAAAAAAGACAAAGTAATGTTTTCACCTCTGTTCCTCACTTCTGACACCATGTGTCAACTTGCTGCAGAAAAAAGCAAAGTTTGCACAAATTCATCACATCACCACAGATAAAAATACCAGGAAACATCTTTAATACGAAGCTTTGATGTTGCAGATTTTAACTGACTAAACAGACAAAAGAGGTTTAACACACTGAGGCTGTTTCCTCCAGTGACCTGAGCCAGTCCTGAGGAGGAAGTGGTGCTACTTCCCTGCACTTTCTCCTTCCTGTTGAACTTCCTGTCCAGCTGAACACCAAGGTCTGACACTTGAGTATGTCATTTAACTCTCAAACTAACATCCCCAACTTTCCACACTTCTATCAGCCCACCGGGGTCATTTAGACCTAAAACAAACACATCAAAAAGGAGTGTGTTGTTTTTCCTCCCCCTAAAAGTCACTGTTTGGTAGCTTAACAGTGAATTAAGTCTGCAGTAACTAACAGAACTAACATTACTACTTTTATCCAAATGAAATAATTTGAAGTCTGGAGCAAATTTGCTTAATTACTTGACATAAACTTTGGCCAAATGAGCAGCATATTTTGCCATGACAGAAATTAAACTTCAAATAAACAAGAAATAGTTTAGAAAACATAATTGAAGGTGATAAAACACATATGTAAAAATCTAGTATTTCTTTAATTGACCTCTAGGTTGCCTAAAAAGCCTGATACGTTGGTGAGGTTTGAATGCACAAACAAACTCTGATGTGGGACAAAAACGCAAACTCAGAGTGCCAGACTACAGCGCAGGGCAATAAACATGGCGGAAAGCTTTGAAGAACACAGAGGATAACAACCAATCAGCACTGGCTGATATTTTCATTTATCCCTTTAACTGACGGGCCTCTCCAGTGACCTCTGAGCTCAATATCACATCTGAGCTCACTGAGTGGAAATTAAATATACACGTTTACTACAAAGTCAGATAAAGATTGAAAATAAAAAAACACAAAGAGCAGGAATCAAAACATGCTGTCCTTCCTGTCCCTGGACGTGGAACTGGAAACAATCACAGCAGAGCATTTAGGATGAACTGGGAAGAACTGGTTCACTTCCAGTTAGGTACATTGAAACCAGTCTAAAAGGGGTTTATTTAGCTACAATAATTATCTGTTTTAATGTTATACATTTATATTATGATAATTAGAGCTGGAATTAGAATTGAACTGGGACAGACAGTAAAATTCAAGCACTTTTCAATGATTTTAAAGTTTCCAGCATCACTTTGGAGATAAAAAAAACAATACAAATAAACTAAAAAAAAAACCACAATTTCGATTCACGATTATACAATGTATTATTGGTGTTAATAATGTCCTTCGATAGTATTCTACATTTTACAGCAGGTACAAGGTAAATAAAAACAGCAAAATGTTATGTTTTGTAATGTCTCACACACCTTATACGTCCGACTGGTCCGAAAACAAAACATTAACAAAATAATCCCCAATTTTAATCATCTTTGATGTATAAAATATGTTACACTGATCAATAAGCCATTAGGAATAGTAAATATTCATCATAGTAAAGCTATCCAAACAAATCATGTTTAAAAAGAAGAAGAAAATGTTCCCACAAGGTTTTCTGGCAATTAGAAAAAAATAATTTTGTTTACTAACCTTAAACAGGAAAGGTTTAATCTGATTTAACATCAGGTAGTGAGAACATTTTTTTTATTTTTATTAGGTGTATGAAAATATCTGATTTCAAATAATTTTCCAAATTTAGGGTTAGATTCCAGTTTGTCACAAAAATGTGCAGTTTCAAGGACTTCATACATTAATGAGGCATTTCCAGAGATCCTAAACCCGAACATAAATGATTCTGGATTTCATTGGACCGCTTTAACATGATTCTGTCGCAGGTTTCTCATGGGAAGTTACCTTGAGGAAGATCTTGGTTTTTCCCATCTGCCAGTCGTCGTCTTTGCCGAGAACGGCCTCAGCGATGCGCTGGCAGGTTCCTCTCAGGTCCTCCTGCCCATCAAGAGCAACAGGGAATTAGTTTCTAAAGTTCTCCCTGAATTAAAATGTCCTGTTTCTGCTGAGGAAGAACTGAACAGAAGCATCATCTTTTCCACAAGGTGATACCTCTAGCACTCATTAAAGCAAAGCTCCAGTGATCGGGTATTTCTACAGATCTCTGACTGTTATGAAATAAATTTGTTACTAATGTAATAAAAGTGCATCAGGTTTTTTTTATTTATTAGTAAAGACCTATTAAACAAAATTAACCTTTTGCATGTTTTAGTACTTTCATTCGGGTCTAAAAGCAGTACAAGCGCTTCAAAAAAACACCTAATTATTTTTTGGAGTCTGGAAAGAGAGCAGTTTCAAAAATTTTCCGACTACTAAGTCACAATTGGGGGGAGGAGACTATATGGTTACCTAGCAACCCAAACTGAGCTCAAGCACATTTGATCAGCTGGTTTTACCGCTGCATTTACTGTACAATGGCTGCTGGAAAAGACAAGAGTAGAGATAAAGAAGAAATCACTTGCTGCATTTTTGTTGGTTAGGCAGGAGGCTCCACTTCTGCTTTTCAAAGAGGGATGATTGTATAATTGCGTGTCTGTTTACAGCCATTTTTACATGCGAGTGTAAACGTTGAGTTGGGAGCGTGGCCAACAGAAACCTATTTGCATTTAAAGTGACAAGATGCCCTAAAAATAGGCAGAACTGATCACAACGAAATTTTATTATCCAAGAATGATTTTGTGCAAAAAAATACAATGAACATGTTTTGTATAGACCGTAGACCTATCCTAGTCTTTTCAGGATATTATGTCACTTTAAAAAAAACTCATTCAGAACACAAAATATCACAATCATCACAGGTATAAGGACAAAACTGACACATCTGACTAAACAGAGCATGAGAGGGAGGTTGGAGAAACAAGGACACAAAGGGAGTCGCAGGAAAGGAATCTGTGGGAAAAACCCGTTGGATAAACACGGATTGGATCCTGACACCAGGAAACACTCGATGGCCCCACGCCTAATTTCCAAAACCTACTGTGGATCTGCAGCAGCTGGACAACACTTCAACATTTCTCCTTATGGTACGAGGAGAACAAAGTAACGCAAAGCGAAAGCAAAGGTTTATTTTTCTGTAGTTTGTCACATTCTTATCAAAAAAACAACTTTTATTTTTAAGACCGAAAAACAGGCAAGTTAAATTCAAATTTAAAAATACTTTATTATTCCCAAAGGGAAATTAAATGAAGCCTCTCACAATTATGTGAAAGAGATAGTAATGAAATCATCTTGTTTAACAAGCGTGTTTTACAGCTTCTGCTTATTATTTCGTCATTTAATTCAGGTCAACTCACAGAAGAAATTATTTTAAAAAGTTATATTTTCTTACATTGTAAAATTATTTTAAGAGGAAAAATTGATTAAGAATTGGAAATACAATAGAATACAATATACTCTATTGATGGAACCATAAGAGATCAAATTTATAAAATATACCTAAGAATGATGCAAGCGATTCAACATGACTGAATATAAATAAATAAAATAACAAACATCAACAACAATCAAATTTGTTAAAATAAGAATTAAATCTGTTTTTTTTTTAAATTGAGATTTTATTTTTAAGCCACATCGCAGAAATACAGATTCCACATGGAGCCTGATGATAAATTATCACGATATAAGAATTTCATATCAGTTGATATCTATAATTATTGATGTTTTTTGGTTTGTTTTAAATATCTGAAATTCTGCTGAACTAGAGGCATGACTTTTCCTGTTTTATCCACAGTTTTCACTCCACAATGTTGGTTTTTATTGTTAAGCAGTTATGAGTTGAAACCTGAAACTGCTGCTGTGGAAGTTACTCAGCAGGTTGTTGCTACATAACCAAAGATTGAGTTAGTTGCCAGGTAACCAAAGAATGAGAGAGTTAGTTGATTCCACCCACCGAGCTTAGTTAGCTGCGAGCGGCTGAGCGTTTAAAATTATTTTCTCTGCCTACATCTCCCAGAATGCTGCGAGGTTCTGGATCAGAGTTCAGTGAATATTTTATGTATTGAATATTCCATCTTTTGATATTGACCACGTGTCTATTGTGATATATTGTTATTGACTTACTGTCCGGTCGTTATTTCACACTTCATTTATTAAAGAAGGAAGGACACAAATAGAAAATCTGTGTGTGAAGAGCTAAAAAGTACAGCTTTATTTCAGATAGTCACAGATGTCAGCCCCACCTGTTTATACGCTGGTTTAACTCCAGGCATCAACACCCGGTAGCGGTCTACAAACTCCACAAAGGTGTAGCGGATGGGATATCCAGCGCGCCGAATACGAATCGTCTCCATCATACCAGAGTATCTCAGCTGGCGCACACACAGGTCCCGGTCAAAGAGCTGGAAAACACACACAGCGCTAAAATGTTAGCCGCATGTTCAGGCAACAATGACGACTTTCAGAAAGGAAGGTGCTAGATCGTAGTCCTTTTGTCCAATTAATCAAAGCAAGTCTTAAAGGTAAGTTGTAAGTGAAACGTTTATGAAAGCAGGAGTGCACAGAGAAATCGACCCCAATTCCTATAATTTTGGGGAAAAGCGATTAGCCGACAAACGCTGATATGAAACTGATTTTATTTGCCGTAAGGGTCAGAAAATCAACCATTGCTGGATGACCATAATGGATGGTTAAGAAAAATAACCCCACTGCTACAACTTGGCAACATTTTAGAGAAAAAAATAAAAATAAAAACAAAATTCAGTACCCGCAGGTCAGATTTTTTTCAAAGAAAACTGCAATTAGTGCAGCCCAAATTTAAAGGTTGTCTTTTTTTACTATAATTAAAACATATAGGATTTACAAGAACTTTATGTATAGTTATGCCTGATTTTCCTCCACAAACTATCACAGAAAATCTACATTAAAATCTTTGACTATTTTGATAAAATTGTTTTTATTCCAGGGATTTTTTTAACAGTACATTGTCAAAACAATAAAATAAAAAATAAAAGAACATACACATGCTGAAGTGGAAACATACAGAAAAAAAAAGAAAACGTTGGTCACCTTATTAACATGAACTGTACCATCCTACAGATTATGCTTAAAATATCAACTAGATCTCCCCATATTAGCAAAATGATGACGTTAGTGTTTACAGTTAATTTCTTGCCAGCGTTATGTAAGCAGCTTAATAAAGGAAAAAGAGCAGATACACACCATGGGCTTCTTGTACTCATTGGGTTTGATGCAGCGAACGAAGAAAGGCTGGCAGACGCTCAGAGTCCTCATCAGCAGCTCCAGAGATCTTTTAAACTGACTGCTGAGAGTGGGAGAGCGCTTCCTGGTTTCTGCCCCCTAAACACACACACACACACACACACACAGAACAGGACAGCAGGAAAAAAAAAGTCAAGGTCGGCCAAGTTGAAATTTCCTGAATTGTCACACAAACCAATTCTTTTATCTTTAAATATAATCATTTTTCTAGTGGATACTGCAGCTTCACACTGATATAAAATAAAACGCTCTGATCTGCAACATTGCTGTAAAAAATATAGATGCAAAAAAAATAAAAATACAGCAATGATAATATATTAGAGAGGAAATATATTGAAGTAATGGTTTATTGTGTTATAAGGTAAATGGAATGCATTATTATCTCAATGCTATTAGCTTAGCATCAGTAGCTAAGCGTTCATTCTGAGAAAGTGGAAATTGAAAGACTTCAAATAAAGATTAACAGTAGAAAAAAAATAAATTTGTTGAATTTTGTTTATTTATAGCATACATTTTTGGATGTAAATAAATACTAATAATCAATAATAAATATAAACTTGTGTTACCTGCCTGTTATAATCGAGGATAAAATGTTAATAGTTGCCTTTTGTGACCAGTAGATGTTAGTAAATCATGTCTTTAGTTTGTATTTATGAGTTTGATATTGAAAAATAATGGGTATAAAAATAGATGGTGATTTAAAGATGCAAATTTTGCTTTGGAGAAATAAAGAAATAATAAGCGTAATTATGTAAAAAAAAAACACACATTCAGGAAGAACATTATGATAAGAGATAATAAAAACACAAATAGAAGACATGTGTGAGGTTAAGAGGTAAAGTAATAACATTTTCAGTTAGCTGGTTGCGTTTCTTTTAAAGACGGTTACCTTAGTGAGCGCTGTTGCACCAGGAGGATAACCACAAAGAAACTGGCAACAAGCAGCACACAGGCACACAAAGACGCCACCGTACAGAAAGATTGAAGACAGAAAAAACAGCAAAGTTACTGAGAAACACGATTCTGAAACATGAGAGCAAACTCTGGCATGCAGAAGAAGAAAGAAACCACAATAATATGGAAACAGAAAATTAACTTTCGATTTTCTGTTGCCACAAATTAACTACATGAAGAGTTTTGAAGGTTTTAACACTTAACTCTGTCAAACGAGGTTATTTAACAGACACACACTTTGGAAAACCAGGGATGGTTTCATCAATTTCTATAACTTCTAGAAAGGTTCATGATGCATCAGTTACCATGGCAACGTCTGCCTGGAAGATTTGCTTGATGAACTTGTTTTTGGAGGAGTGAACCAGCTGGATGATGTCTCCATACAGAGTGTCTCTGTTTTTCTCCAGGAAACCTGCAGGAACGACACAAACATGCAGCTTAAACACGCAGACATGTGAGAACATCTGCTGCTTGTTCAGCATCATTTTTATTTTACCAGCCCATTCTTGAAAGCTTGCTTCATTCAAGCAAATTCAGTTACACAGTTTTGTTGGCTTTAAAAAAAAATACCCACACATACAAGAATAAATTAGTAAAGAAGCAGACCCAAATGTTTGGTACAGACAATAAAAACTCAGCAGAGACAGATATGTAAGACATAGGGACACCAAAAAAAAAGGAAAAGCAACAAAAAGTGTGTCCATGTTGGGGGGGAAAAAGGTAGATAAGAATAAGAACTGTGATAGATAAGAACGAAAAACTATCTGAAAGAACAACAGAGGCAGAGACATTAAAACATACAAAACTGAGCTCCAAACAGACCAAAGACAAAAGTTCAGGGTCTCATCTCTGCAGTGTGAAGTAACTCTCACCTCTTGTTTCATAGTAAACCACTCCGGCAAAGTGCTGAATGCCAAACTGAGTCTCGTAGTTGTTCTTTGGTGGGATGTAGTTTGTGTTGAGTTTGTGCTGAAAGTTGAGCTTGTTCAGCATCGTGGTGTCTGTCCCCTGTGGGACAAACAAAGAGGCAGGAGGGAAGGTGAGCTGATGGCTTATTATCTGACTGTTTGATCTATGAGAAGTCTGAAGAATTTTTTTCATGTCTCTAAACTGCTCTCTGTTGCTACAGAGAACATGACATTTAAAAAGATCATTTATAGACTGGTGACATAAGCAGAGCTGAAAATAACACAAAATGTCAAAAACTTATCTGGCTGTATGTTAATTAAGAGTAAAATGCAATAATATGGTGCATAAAACTCATTTTTGTTGTCTCGTTGAAACAGGATCTGCTACTAGAAACTCATCAAATCAACCTAATTAATCAACAGCAGCTGCATTTCCATAGACCAAATAATTGTATGACATTTCTAAAAATAAATTTGCTTAGTGGAAAAATGCCAATATCGAAAAAACACTCGTTTTTCGGTGAACAGTTTTGGTGCTGAGATGAGGTGGTTTTTATTTATTTAGCAAAACTGCAACGGAAACACCTTTTTTGCACCGTTGCTAATGGCACAAAATGCAAAGAAGACAGGAAGTAGTTTGACAAAGATGGCGCAGCAAGTTTTTTTACTGACTTGACTGTGTGGACAAACTTATTTCACGGAAACACAGAAAAAAAACAAAATTGTGTTCTTTCAATGTTAGCAAAAATATTGACAAGGTTTTGCCAACATTTGTGATGGCAACGTTTATTGGTAAGACGTTAAAACTGAGCTGTTTGCCTTAGGAAACTTGCTCTCCTCGTCAATGAGCGAGATGATGTTCATGGGTTTGATGGCGATCATGTCCAGAGCGTCCTGGTTGTCGGTGAACTCGATGTGCTGCCAGTTGATGTTTTCCAGATTGTACTCCTCCTGCTCCAGCTTGAAGACGTGACGGACGAAGAACTGCTGCAGGTTCTCGTTGGCGAAGTTGATGCACAGCTGCTCGAAGCTGCAGGAAGGACAACAACAAGCAAAACTTAGAATTTACACATTTCATAAAAAAAACAAAAAAATAGCAAAAATATGGAGGAATTTCAGGGGTTTTTTACTCTTTAGGGAGAAAAACTTTTGTAATTTCACTGCATCTTAAAGGTTGAAGATAAAACAACGTGAGGGCTGCACACAGTGCTTCCTATATGAAAGTTTGTGGGTTTTTACCTGTTAATGGTAAAGTTCTCAAAGCCGAAGATATCCAGCAGTCCAATTGAGCGTCTGAGCGCTTTGGGTTGTAAAGACGTTGGCTTGTAAATGGCTGCATTTATCTTCTCCACAATCCAAACAAACAAGCGTCCATAAATGCCCTGAAAGCACAAAAAAACAAAACCCCTCTAAGCTAAGTAGAGACGCATCAGGCCTGTCACAATAACTAATTTTGTTGGACAATAAATTGTCCCAGAATTATTGTTATAAATGATAATATTGTTGTTTTGAGACCATTTTCACAGCAAAAGAATAAAAAAGTACATTCTCAAAAATCAATAAACTTTCAATTCTAATGAACATTTAACACTATAAGACATTTTAAATATCCAAATAAATAAATAAACAGCAGAAACAAAAATAAAATTAATTAGTTGAGATTTAAGCACCAGACTGGAGACTTTTATCATCCAGTTTTAGAAAGAGGAAAAACAATAAATTATGCCAATGGAAATTATTGAGCTTGTTTTGATTTATCACGCGATTAATTGATTTATTGATTATTTCTTATGTCTTGCAGTTATGATCTGTGTTAATTGTTCTCAGACGTTGTATTCGTAAGTTTATTATTGAATTTATTAAATTGAGTGAAATTGGGAGAAAATCCATTCTTCTTTAATTCACAAAACATACATTTCATTCAACTAATTAACAGAAAAGCTACAGAAAGTTGTATGACACAAATTATTATTTCATATAATAATAAAAAGCCCTGGTCATTTCTATGTTGGCTGCGTGTTTTGATTGTTTTACCTTGACGAAAGCATCGCGGACGTCGAGCGCTTGCTCCATGCTGAGCGGGGTGGAAACCGTCTCTCCCCTGGTGATCAGCGTCCTGCTGGTCAGGCAGTTCATCAGGTCTTTGCAGTCCACCTAAACACACACACACACACACACACACACACACACACACACACACACACACACACACACACACACACACACACACACACACCAAAGAGTGAAAAATGTAAACAAATAAATAAATAAAATTTGTGTTGCTGAGAAATGCTACAATATCCAACTAAGGATGGAAGTTATCAATTAATGCATTAATTTAAAGTTGGTTAATTTGATCAGTCGACTAACAGTTAATAAATGTTCATTTTTTTAAAAACCTGAGTTGTCTGAATCAAGAGAGCCGACTGTCTGCCTGTAACGTAAAGGGATTTTTTTTAAATTACAATTATTTTGTATCAACAGTGTTAAATATTGACTGAATAAACATAAAATTGTGGTTTTCTCACGTAAATAAACATATTTATGAAATATAACAAAATGGGCACCTTTGAGTTTCCCAAATAGAAAAATACAATATGAAAATAATAAAACAAGTGAAACTCTTAATCACCACGAACATCTTTGCGTTCAGAGAAAATCAATAATTTTTGGTTGATAAGGTTGACGTTGCTCCATCATTTAGCTCTGCTGAATGAATTGTTCTTAAAGGTGAAACTTAGGGAGAATGACCAGTGTTTATTATATTGCAAAATAAAGTTTATTTTGCATCCTTCAATGGACTTTGTTTAAGCCGATTCTCTTTCCTGTACTAACATCCTTCCGCCATCTTTGTTTCTGTATCAACTGGCTCTGTTTAAGGATGACCAACAGAGCTCCCAGCTGGATGGCGCCAAAACTACAACACTTAAAAGAAGATCTAAGCTTATGTTATCACTCGGTTGAAACTCATTTTAATCTCATGAACCATTAACCAACAATTAATCACAAGTCCAACACCACCAAAGTATCAGCTGTCAGATTTAAAATATTTTTTCAATGTGTTGAAAATACAAACAATAATTCAGTTTCACTTTAGAAAAAGTGAGCCAGTTTAATGTCTACCTCCAGCAGAGTGGCAGCAGTGGTGAGGTGAGGGCAGCGGACGACTTCGCAGGCGTCCAAGTTGTCATAAGTACGAGCTGTCGAGTTTAACAGGATAAGAAAGTAGGCGTAAAAACCAATGACGAGCCATACACATGGCAAAATATAAAAGAAATAAAAAGAAAACAACTGTGAAAATAGCAATAATGAATATCATTATATAATAAAACATACTGCAAAGAGTCATTTTTACCTTCATATCGTAGGTTTCCCATGTGTAATATTGCAGCTAAAAGCTTTGAAATCTCCCAGTTCTCCTTTTCTGTGAACATCAACACCTAAGATTAAAAAAAAACAGAAATATTTGCTATAATCATTTAAGTCAGTGAGAGCACACTTTTTACAAAACATTTTAAATTACTCAGTGTTTATGGGAGTACCTTCATTGCAGACTGAATATTAGAGTATTCTTTCAAATCGTCTCGTCCGTCACAAACCGTACACTTTCCCTGCAGAGGAATAGTAACGGCTTAAAAGACAAAAACTGAAGTTAAAAACAAAGTTTTCTCTACAGAATTTGTACAGTTTTGTCCTCATCTCGAAAATAATATATTTGATCCTTCCTGAAATGAAAAGGACTAGATAGTTGCCAGGCTTTGTTTGGAACCAGTGGAGAAAAAAACAATAAAGAAATCGACTGAACGTTTTCTGCTTCTTACGGAGTTCAAGCCAAATGTTTAACTTCCATAATTTGTCCTGTAACTCACTGTGTGATTATTATTTTTAAACTTTTGGTTCGTAAGTAACTTGAGTTGTCATCTAGTTAGTTTAGGTGGACAACATCTATGCATATTGATTAGGATAAAGCAGGTGTTGGTCTAATGAGAAAATCTTCTTGTTCAGGAGCATCACATGAAATTTGTAACAAGGGACGAATGCAGCTAGCAAAATACATTGTGGGACTGATCTGTTGACAATTTTTCAATGAATCGATTAATAATTGAACAGTCAAAGTTACAATTTTTTTTATTAAATTTGAAAAAGATGAAGCTAAAACTACAACTAGATGAGTTCTGGGTAAATCATGCTCACAAACACAGAAGCTTCTTTTTTAATCTTAAATGCAAAATATGTAAATTTTACAGTTTTGACTTGGTTACAGCGCTGACTGCTGTTTTTTAAGTAAATTACCTTTTTTAGAGTCTGTATACTTCAATTAACAATTAATCGATTGCTAAATTAGTTGATGATTATTCCAATAATTGATTCATCACGATTAATCCAATTAATCCTAAATGAGATCGAAGCTGGAGCTTGTCAACGAAAGGCAACTTTATTTATATAGCACCTTTATTCCAGAGACAATTCAAAGTGCTTATAGAAGGAAGCTAAAAGTGTCTGTTAAGTAAATTAAATTGTGAGTTAAATGCTCAGCGTGGAGGTGTTGCTCACTATGGTCAGGTAGGTGTAGTCGGTGGCTTTGCTCAGCCCCAGTTTCTTCTTCTCGTCTGCAGTCATTCCCTTCAGCATGCAGTAGAAGATGTGATAGTTCCTCTCATCATAAGCCTGCAGCACAGAAATAAAGATCAGGCTAAATGTTAGTTTGCTCTTCAAACCTTAACGCTGGACAAACGCAGTTTCTAGTTTGGCTCGTCATTCACCTGTCGACACACTCGGGATTTCTCCAGCAGGTATTGCTCTATCTTGGCTCCCTCTATGGCTCCCCTCTTGTTGAAGTGGATGTCGATGTATTTCCCAAAACGAGACGAGTTGTCGTTACGGATTGTTTTAGCGTTCCCAAAAGCTGAAGCAGGAGAAGCACAGAGTCACCCAGAAGCACGAATGTCTGTTAGTGGAAACACTGTTGTGCTTTTTCAACACACTTTTAAGCAATCTCTGCTTTTATATTTGTTTTTATTGCAGTTCGGGGTGGAAACTTTACAGCCCAAAACTTTCCTGATTACTGTGTTACACATTTGTAAAGATAAACTACTACAGTTGTCATTATGCTGAGAATAATGATGCTTTGACAGACTGTGTGGTGAATCAAAGTAGTTTTTTCCTCATGTAGTTCGGCTCAGGATTGGAGAATAAATCACAGAAAGTCACAGAGATGCAGGTGTAACGCTAACTAAGACTAGGCGCCGGACTACGGCCAAATATAATAATAGGCAGGTGTGTGAATAAAACACCATCAGACAGAAAGTAAAATGAAGTTACTGTATTCAAGCTTATGTTTTTGATATAGTTATGAAGATATGAAATAATAATAATGATATTTATAATAACAGTGATTTTCTATTAATATAACCAAAAAACACAAGGGAAAAAAAACAACAACAAAAAAAATAAACCCTGATGATACCCAAGAGTTTTTTTCTATTTTAAATCCATCTGTGATTCAAGGGTGATTAATGATCCATCAATCAATGGAAATTATTGAGCTTATACAGGCATTTAATATCTGCTTTGAAGGACATAAAAAGGAGCCAAAACTCGGTTTATGCAGTTTTACATTGGAGAACAAAATTGCAACATTTGTTAAATTTTCAGCAGCTGTGGTTCTCTTTCTCACGGCACCGAGTCAAACAAACCAAATCTTTTGAAAAAATTGCTCCCCTCCACGCCAGTGGGGGCGCTGCACCAAGAACCACTGAAGGAAACAACACAGAAAACCTCTGAAGACGACACAAAATGTAAACAAAAATGGAATCGCATCAGATTTTAGTGGTTGTAAGATTTCTGTTTCATCTTTTGTAAAAGACAACGAGCCATTTCTCCCGTTTGCTCTAGAGTCAGATGTTTGCTTTGGTTGTATTTACCCAGAATGCCCTGCGCTGCAGGAGATACGTGAATTATAAACCTACCTTCCAGTATGGGGTTAGCTTCCAGGACCTGCTGCTCTATCCAGGAGTGCTGACCGCTGATGGCCGCCAGGAACTGCAGGATCAGTTTGGTGCTTTCCGTTTTTCCTGCTCCAGACTCTCCGCTGCAAAGTTAAAAACAGAATTTATTTAAACATTAAAATAAAAACATAAACCTCTGAACATTTTTCTCTATATTATCACATGTAGAGAAGAAAATAGAGAGCAGTGAATTTGGTCATATTTAATACACCGGCTATAAATCTTCTGTCTGTAGCCGGTGGTGATTTATTTGGTGAATTTACTTTATACGTGATATTATTTTATTTTGGTACATATAAATGTATTTTCTTACTCATTCATAAACTTTCTTTGATATTTTTTTTACTTTGAAAGACATTCACATACTCTAGAGATATTGTCATGTTCAAAGAGTTAGAGCAAACAATAAGTGCCGTTTGTTAGATTAAATTATATTTCTGAAACTAACTTTTAAGCAACTAGTAAACATGCATTTCAGTTTTTAATAAACTAATGCAATATTCTAATTTTTAATGGCATGTTTTCATTAAAAGTAAGTCGGAAATCATCCTAATTAACTAAACTTGCGTTGTTATAATGACATTTGTAATGTTTTAAATGTTTTTATACATTTTGGACAGCACTTTGGTCCCTTTGGTAATTTAAAGTGCATTAAATTGGAAATTAGTCAGATAGACTTGGTTTAATTGGGGACCAAAATTGAAACATCTGATATATTTTCAGCTGCTGTGGTTCACTGTTTTTTTGCTGCACTCTGTCAAATGATCCAAACCCTTTGAAAAATATGTTCCCCTCCTGGCCTGTGGGGGCGCTACACCAAGAATTACTGAAGGAAATGACAGAAAGACTTCTGAAGAAGACACTGGTCCTTTTCACAAAACGTGTGTTACACGCATGTGTGTAATTAATCTGTGTAATGAATTTCACTCTGTGATAAAGTTTCTGAAATAAATTGACTTTTCAGTAATATTCTGATTTAATAAATGGGTCTGTATTGAATCCACTGTATACAGGAAACTGATTCCTTGAGAACAAACATAAATAGATATATACAGTTACAAAACAATACACTGCTATGTTTAGTTTCAAATTACAACATTTAAAATGTTGAGGCTTCCTGATGCAACATTTAATAAATTAAATTAGCAAAGAGGAAATAAGCAGTAAAAGTGACATAAACATTGTGGAACTTTGTAAAAAATCTGATTCTTTCTCCCTCATCTTTTACGGCCTTTGACCCAAACTCCACTACCTGATTATGCAGCACTGGTCTCTGTTGTTCCTCTGCATGTTGAAGTAACAGTTGTCGGCGATAGCAAAGATGTGAGGCGGCATTTCCCCGATCTTCTTGTTGGTGTAGAGGCGGATCTGATCGGCGGTGTAGATGGGCAGCAGCTGGTACGGGTTGACAGCCACCAGGATGGAGCCGGTGTACGTCTGGGCACAGGAAACACTTCACTGCTTTACATCAGCATTTAGGGGCAATTTCAGGTATTTATAGACAGAGGTTTATAAAAATGGCTGCAAACAGATCATGATTACCTGAAGAAATTTACGTTTATGCCAAAAAAAAACAAACAAACAAAAGAAAAACATATTGCTCAAGCGGAACTTTCATTCAGAGAGCCAACGTCTATTTTGGTAATAAATACCAACAAGTTTAAAAAAGAAACAAATATATAAGGACCATTTTAATAATAAAGACTAAAAACAGCATTATAAGAAAATAGTATCACAGGACAAATCAACTGGATGGAAATAAATAAGACAGTTTAGTTTATGGTGTCGAAGCTGCGTAGACTGTAAAACTCAGAAACTTTTGAGCTCCAAAAGCAAAAACTTTGCTAGAACAAAAGACAAGAACATTTTGAAATTAATTTCAGAAGTTTTCAAAACTCTGTAATTTCCACAATTATTTCTAAGAAGTTCTCCAAAATTTCTGAGATTTTTCTCACAAATGTTTGACATTTTAAACCTCAGAGGAATTCCTATATTAATCTCAAAATTTCCTTTCATCTCAGAAATTTTCAATTATTGGAGCTCAGAAATCTGAGTTTGTTTTCTAGAAAATTTCCCAGATTAATCTCAAAATTTCAGAATTTGGTGTAAATTTACTATCATTTTGTTTTTCCTTCAATGAGCCCATTACACTGTCATTTATTTTCTACAATCTTTCTCTGGGAAATAGAGTTGATGCAGAAATCTACTTTTCTTTTCTTCTGAAATATTGAAATTGACAGTATTCTATTGTGAATATATGTTTTGTAAAATTTGCTTCTTTGTGAAACAGTAGGTAAAATAAATTGTACTGCTTTAATCTTTACAAATCCAGAAACATGTTTACAGTATTTTATCATAAACTCAAGTGGACGTTGTGCAGATCAGCCTTTGCTCCTTGCTGCTGGAGGAAGATGAGCTCACGCTGGTCTCAGATGTTAAAGGCTGACAATGAGAGCGTATCGATGTTCGCCACATGAGAGCGAGCGGCCATATTGAAAGACAACTCAACGAGCATCCAGGCTGCCAGGCTGAGCTTCGTTACCGGTAGACCTAACTCAGAAAACAAAGTCTGCCCGGTAACGTATTTTTACTCATCCTGCTCGAACACGACACCATCAATGATTAACATGTAAGAAAAGTCGCACAAAACGTCTCTGCTTTCACGCTTATGAGACACAAACATACATGCAACATACATGCAGGTTACATTAACACATTTACTGCATGTGGCTGTTCTACTGCCATGCATGTGGTGCATTAATTGTTGTAGTTTTTGTGCAGAATGTCCTCCTGTTAGCCATGCCTGACTTACCCTCCCACCACAGTTTGTCTTCAGAGAGAAAGGAAGAAATCAGGTAAAACGGAGAAATCAGTGTGAGAAAAGAGCAGAGAGCAGAAGAAGGATGAGGTTTTTGCAATTAAACAAAACCAATTTTGTTTAATTGCAAAATTAAAACCCCTGAGCGAATTAGACAATTTGGTGCCAAAACATAAACGTCACACTTTTTGCCAAACAGAAAGCACAGTGATTTATAACAATCCCAAATGTACCTAGTTTAGAGATAGAAAATTGTTTGACATTTTGGTTTTAGCTGTTTAAAAGACCCTTATTGACCCTTTGCAGTGACGTCACGTTCCAGAACTCCGCCATGATGGACGTCACAACAACCAGTACGTTCCTTTAAAGCTAGTCTAAAAACAGACGTTTGTAACTTAATATTGCGTCTCTTTAGTTGATTTCACTTTTAAAATGGTCATAGGATGCTGCACAGTCGGCTGCACAGACAGAGGGATGAGACTTTCTTTGTGTAACTTTTAATGAGGAAAGATGCAGCAGTGATGAATCTCAGCCGTCAATCATAATGACTGGCAGCTCTCAGTGGACTTGCAGCAAATACTTTTTACAAGGTAAGAAGGTTAACGTTCATATGCAGGGTTTCCCTCAGCGTATTACAAGTCTGGCAGGCCGCCAGGCTTTACTTGTGCCCCCACTATGTTTTGCATTGATAATTCATTTTAGGTTGTTTTTTTATTATTACCGTATTTTCCGGATTATAAGGCACACTCTAAATTATAGCATCCATTTCTGTTAACCCATGCATAAGGTCCACCGGATTATAAGACGCGTGCTAAAACATACCGTCAACAAAAAAAAAGGTAACGGAAACAAAACAGTAAGCTTAGTTGAACCTTAATCGACTATGTAACAATACATTCAAGTTATTTTTTATTCTTCTTGCACAAATCCATCAAAGTCCTTCTCTTCTGTTTCTGAATTGAACAGCTGGGCAATTTCGCCATCAAACATGCCAGGTTCCCTCTCATCATTGTCAGAGTCAGTCTCGTTGCCAGGTGGCTGTTCAGCAATGATGCCGGTTTCTACCAAAAACTGGATGACAGTTTGGTGTTTTGGTCTCAAATAGCTTTTTTTAATAATTCATTTTATTTGTTGTTTTGTTTATCTATATTGGATATTTAAAATGTCTTCCAGTTCAAGAGTTAAATTTTGATTAAAATTTAAAGTTTAATGGCACGTATTGAGATAATGAGTTCTTTATGCCATTGCCATTGTATGGGCATAAAATAGTCTCAAAACAGCAATACTATCATTTGTCGCAATAACTTCTGGGAAAATTCATTGTGACACAACAACGTCTCGAGTTAATGCCGTAAAAGTCAAGTAACATGCAACATGACGGTTCAGACAGCAGAAACTAAAGATGAGTTTGGTAAAACTCATTTTTTGTTGTAAACAAAGGTGTTTGTTACTATAAAAATGAGGGAAACTTGAACTACTTCCTGTATTGTTTCCTAATATACAAATATGCTTCTGCTCACTAACTGAGCTGTTGGATTTGGAATATTTTCGTCCAGCACCGCTCAGTGACACTCACATATATGAGCTTCTCTCTGTATCTGATGAGCAAGTTGCGGAGAATCCCGGCCTCGTTCAGGTCTCCCAGCCGGATCATGTCCTCCACCCCGTGGATGGAGGTTGGGTGCATCGGCTTGATGTTGGTGGCATTCTGAGGAGAGATCCAGTGTTCCTGAAGGTGAAGGAATATATGAGTTACAGGTTAAAACTGATGATTTTAACAAGCTGACTGGGCATGAGACTGTTAGCTCCTTTTTTCTGGTCATTGCTGACGCTTTTCCAGCTTGGCATTGTGTTGAACATTGAGCAAAAACCTCAAAAACAATGATAATAATAAAAAAAACACGATAATAATATGGATCACAGGAAAATTTAGAAAGGAAATGAAAAATACTAAACAGAATTTAGTGTCAAGAAGAAAATTAAGTATTTTTTTTTAGATTTTATCTTTTTAAAGTGAACACACTAAATCTACTTTTATAAAATATTAAATTTTAAATTTAAAACACTGAAATAAAACCAAATATGGAATTGTTTAAGATCCATAAAATTAATTTGTCTTAATTCATAAGACCATATTGCTTGGGTTCAAAATAAAAACTATTAAAATTACAGCAGAACTACTTAATATTCCCTTTACAATCATATAAGAACCAGAGAATTTCCTCACTTTTACGTCATCTGTTTTTAACCAGAATCAGATCTGTTGAGGAAATGAGTGAAATTTGCCAGAAAATTTATTAAAACCTGAAAAATAAAAAGGTAAAAAAAAAATTAAAAATTCAAGAATTAAAATCTGCATGTTTTTGAAATAGTGAATTGATATAGTACAAGTATTATATCAATACTTTTTGAGAATTTTTTGTGACTATTTTCTGAAACATTTATGAATGGCTAATTATTTGGTTTATTGCAATTTATTCCTCACTATATAGTATACTGTTGTGATGTTTTTCTGTACTGTTAAAACTAATACTAATTATCCTTAAACATATGTTAGAAAAACAAACAAGCCTTCAGTGGAAAATAGAAAAATTTTATTTTGATCAAGCAAAAAAAAAAGAATGTGTTTGAATGTGAATTTTAGTCCAATCTGTCTTTATCTTTTCATAATTAATAAATACAGAGTTATGTTTCTCTTCACTACGACTGCAGGTAAAAATGTTCTGTCTTAAAGTAAAGAGAACAACTGAAACGACACGTTAAAGTGTTTCTCTGACTGCAGTGAGTTTCACACGTTTCTGGACTCACATTTCCTTCATCGTCCAACACCTGGATCTGTCCGGAGTCGCACAGTTTGACCACGGCGCCGATGGGAACTTCAAACTCTCGACCGGTCTTCAGGTCCAACCAGACGTAGTCGCCCTGCACAGGGAGCGAAACAAAATGTCAGTTATTTCAAACTACCCAGAGTCAGTACGTAGAGTCCAGCTGAAAGTTTCTTAATCCTTATTTACTTAATTACAGGTATGCATTACAGGTACTTAATCACTACTTTCTAACACCAATTAGCAGCAAAAACGAATATAATTTAATTAGCAAGGTCAGGAGTCTGACTCGTTATAACTCTGAATAAGATGATTTACAAAAAGAGCAACTGATGTTTTTAAATATGGATATAACACCAACAACATGCAGGGTTTGGATTTGTTGTTTTGCATAATTTTCCACAAATAACATCCTATGGAAGACAATGTATCCATCTTCTTTTTGCAAACAAAAAAAAGATGGTGTCTCTTTAAAGATTACAACAAATTAATTAAAAACAAGAAGTTTTTATTTTCGAAAGGCGTATAACATGTGCAGCTCTAAAAATGTCTCTTTGCACTGCAAAGATGCAGACAACTCCTTAAAAAATCCACAAAATCTTACCAAGTAATTTTGGTCCTTTTTATAGCGCAAAAACATTGTACACTTAAAATAAAACTAAGTAACTATTCAGCAAAATATACGAGCTTGTTTTAAATCATTAATTCATTAACATTTATTACAAAAAAATCATTATCAGTTCCACTAGCAAACTATTTAACTTATAACATAGAGGAAATATCATGAATAAAAAATTTGCCAGTGGAAGTAGTATTTTTTTTTATAAATAAAGAATTATTGACTTAAAACAATCTCAAATACTCCTGAATAGTTACTTGCAAGTTAGTTTTGTCTTAAATATTTGCACTAGAAACTAAACCAAAAATATCTGGTGAGATTTTGTGTTTTGCAGTGTAGGAGCTAGATGAGCCTTAAAGGGTTTTTCTGGAACCCATCACATTATTAAAGAAATATAAATTAAAAAAAAACGTTGATAATTTAGTATAATAAGCTCTGGATGTGGAGCAAAAGTTTTCAGAACAATCCTTGTCTACCATCAAACATTTTTCCAAAAGCATTCCCTGAGATAATTTAGAACTTGCTTTGTGTTACTAGTTATTGAAAAACTTCCTAAGCTTCTTGCATTTTGGTCCAGGAAAAGCAGAAAGAAAACTGTAAGGGCAACATTCCCACAGCTCAACAACTCTTTTTTAAGGTTTTATTAGCTCTAGTGGCTTTTATTTGAAAGTAGAAGTAGAAGGTAATGAAAAAGGGGGAAGATATGTGGCAAAATGTCACGAGGCCGGGAATCAAACCTGCGACCACAGCCATGAGGACCAAGGCCTCAATGCATGGGTCATTCTTTTCCCCTGGACCACCACAAGTCAACTCTTTATTTTACTTCTCCTAAAGCAAAAGCCTCAAACTCCAGCTCTAGGATCTGTTAGGAACTTCCATCCATTTTCTTGACACTCTTGTCCCTTAGTAGGTCAGGAGCTGCTGCTGCCTCTCCAGCTTAACGTTCTGGGCGAGAGGCGGGTCACCCTGGACAGGTCGCCAGTCTGTCGCAGGGCAACAGACACACAGGACACACAACCATGCACACACACACTCACCTAGGGGCTATTTAGACAGACCAATTAACCTGACAGTCATGCTTTTGGACTGTGGGAGGAAACCGGGGTACCCGGAGAAAACCCACTATGCACAGGGAGAACATGGAGACTCCATGTAGAAAGACCCAGAACCTTCTGTCTGCAAGGCAGCAGCTCTACCAACTGCGCCAGTGTGCAGCCGCTGTTAGGAACTTGATCAGGTTCATAAATAACAGAACCAGTAAATGATGAGATGCTGAACACTTAAAACAAAGTTCCCAGATGTATAATTATGGTTAAAGGAAAGAAAACCAGATGTAATTATTTTAAACAAGGAGTTGTGCAACATGAGATCAGTATCTTTTTTGACCTCATGTTTACACATGAAAATATCCAGACACAGAAAAAAACAAAAGCATCTAAGCTGATGAAAAAGAAATTAATACAATCAGATTACGAGAAACAAATTCAACATATGAAATACAAAAGCTTAAATTCAAAGAACTCGCCGTATCTTAACATTTACTCAGGATAAGGCTTTGGTCCAAACAGGAAGTCCTATTCCTGAAAAAATGAGAAATTATCTTAATGTCCTAAACACACACACACACACACACACACACACACACACACACACACACACACACACACACACACACACACACACACACA
>CAEGAF010113278.1:0-54290 GCA_903067075.1 Micropoecilia bifurca
CCCCCCCCCCCCCCCCCCCCCCCCCCCCCCCCCCCCCCCCCCCCCCCCCCCCCCCCCCCCCCCCCCCGCTGGGCCAAGAAAGGTTGGGAAACACTGGCCTAAAGCATGATGAACTGTGTGTGTGAGTGTGGCTTTAAATACCTTTTTTTAATCTGTTCTTTTCACTTTCAAAGTCAAACATCAGCCACCCTTCTCTTCACTCTAAGGTTGTCCTGCGTTTCTCTCCACCATCTGCTGACCTGCCTGTGTCTCATTTAGTCTGCCAGTCAGGCTTAGCAGTCAAGAAACCTGCGTTGTCTAATTTGGTTAAAGCCGACATGTATAAAGTGGGCAAGTGAACACAAAAAAATTCTCAAACGTAATTCATAAGGTTCTTTATAAGGTGTGATATTCTCCCTTTTCTTCAATCGCCATTTAATGTCACACTGCTTTCAAACATTTGCAATAACACATGGCTGCTGACCTCTCCATTTCAGATCAGGTGATTTGTGGCCCAGGAGACGCCATTTGCAGCTTTATGAGGAATTTATGTGACGTTACAGGAGGCCGGCTCCATTTAAGTCTTGTTGATTAGTGGATCTCAGGGACGGCAGAATGCAATTGTTCGTTTAAATTATAATGATGGATGTAATCACAAGTTCGTAAAAGGACAACACCAATGTCCAAACACCCCAATGATGCTTTGAAATGTCATTTATTTATTTATTTAGCAACAAGAAGTTTTTACCACAAATTGATTACCCCTCGATAAAATACTAAAATTACACAGTTGGAGTACATCATGGTCTCAGCTTGAAAAACATACCAATCACTAAGTATTATCATAATGTTATACAAGACAGAGGTGTGCTGTGTTTAAAATAAGTTAAATAATTCAATTGTACAATTAGACTGAGTTTCCAGTCCATGCCTAAAGCATGATCATTTTACTAAAAATAACACAGTATTGCAGTATTTACAAACGAAAACCTTAAGGAAAATGTATAAAATGATTGTTGATTTTGCTTTAAGTGAAAACTGCACAATCAGTCCTATTGCTGTAGAAATAACCTGACATCCTGGTTATCGTATATATTGTACGCAACACTTCTTTATTTTGACTAGAATACATAGACTTAAGTAAAAATTACTCACACCAGCTTAGCGATGTTAATATAACAGATTCATATTAGCTGATCAGTAAGTGGGTAATCTCGATGGGTAAACAGTCTTCATTTAGTTCTTCGCCTGACGTGAAAGCTTTATGCTATTTTGGAACATGTTGCATTTGCAAATGTTGGGAGAGTTAAGGTAAGAATCTACATTTTCTAGTGACGCTATCCAATGTAACCATGGCAACTTCTAATATAAGACACTAAAGCAACGTTCAAATTTCAACTTTACAATAATTTTGTTGCATGAGGTTTGTCGTAAGACCTTGTTTCATAGCAATCACTCTTATCTACTACATGTATGTTATATGCAGCATTATTATTTTCAGACTATTCTTGTGACCAACTTTATGTATACATTAGGAAAAAAACTGACTTGCTTCTGAAGCAAGTGCTACTTCTTGACCAAGTTTCTAGGCACCAAGTTCACAACAAGAAAATTAAAAAAAATAAAATAAAATGTACTTTGTCAGTTTCTGGGGATCTGCTGATAAATCATTACCCGTTTGCAGTGCATCAGCCCACTGGCACAGTGATGCTTCTCTGTGATGCTGACTGTCAAAGTCATAAAGAGATAACATTGATTATGTAAGATATCAAGTAGGTTCAACACATTAAAGCAAAGTTGCCGTCTTATTCTCTTGAGCTTTCAACCTTTCAATGTCATATTTGTAAGTATTAGCAACGCTTTTCAGAATAAATATGAACGTCTGTTTTCTTAAAGAAATGCAGAGTGTGGCGTTTATAATCAGTAATGTGAAGCAGGCTTATTGTGCTGATAGCTTCTAACTGTTTCATGTGAATCACTACTAGATGGAGAAGAATTATATCTTTGATTTAAATTAATAAAGCTTGTTCAGCCACAGTGGGATGTCACATCTGCTACCAAATTAAATATTTAATCTACCTCATGGTGGAGAGGCTTAGAAAAAAAGTATTTTGAATTCTAGAAAGTATAGCCCCTAAAGGCAAATTGAACTCTCATAAAAATCAACTAAAACTGGGGATCACAAATTAGCCAAAAAGCCCACATCAGTGCATCAATAAGAGCAGAGTTGTGATATTATTGGCAAGTTACGTTAATGTGGTCTTGAGATTTAATGCTGTGAAGATAAAACCTTTATTAAAAGTTTGAATCAATTTAAGAAAGCAGATGGAGACTGGAAAGCAGCAATGTCCAGCCTTACAGATTTTAATTAAGTTATATGGGGAGTTAGGGTATTTATATTTATTTATTTTATATTTATTTATATCTATATTCATAAATATGGTGTTTTCAGTGAAGCGCACAAGTACATTATGCCTAGTTAGTATACAAAATGTTCTAGTGGCCCAGACAAAAGAAACACATGGCTGCTCTTCTTGCCAAGGTAAGAAATTAACTATTAGTTTTCACCATTAGCTAGTGCTACAGGGTATGAGTTTTTAATTTGAAGAAAACAGCTCAAATTAAAAATTACACTGCAGCAAGTCAACATATTCATTATGTTGAGTTATGGCAGTTCAACATTTTCCCAGCATTTCTAAAATAATTTAATTAGCAGTTACTGTTCAGATGGTTTTTGTGCATTTATGAGCAGTGGAAAATATATCTATATCATAAAAACAGTTGTCAAGCACATGTCTGCAAGAACCAAATATATTTAACCCAAGCTCCCGATGATGTCCAAAAAAAAAACAACAAAAAAAATATTCTTTCCTCAGGACACATGGAAGTATTAGTAGCCACAGACACTGACCTGATATGAGCAGATGAGAACAGTGTTTACAACTGAGTAATACAAATCCTGTCATGTTTTTTGATTGACAGCCAGGCCATCTTCATCCTGATAATCACACAGTCGACAGATCAATATTTTTGACTTGAATGAGAAAATTCCTGAATTAACCAGACCAGAATTCAATGATGACCAAACACTTTGAGCTGTTGTTATGCATCTTTTTTTTGCATCCCTTTTAAAGATGCACTTTAAAAGGGAGTGCATCTTCTATTAAATGATAAACATACATATTTCTCATGCAAAAATTATGATGTATAAAAGCAACCCTCACCCCAGGCAGTTCCTGGCTGGCCCACTTTTAAGAAAGTTCTGAGTTTGAGCTGTTTTGCTGGGCAGAAATTTGCTTTCTGCACTCTCTGTTCTGTGTAAGAGGTAACTCTGATGTCATCCCAAATTAAAACAACAATTCCTGATTCTTTAAACTAAACCGGCTCTGACCAGCTGCAGGTGAGACACTGACAGCACACCGGGATTCAACAAAATAGCATCACTTTGCCATGTCAGCAAATGATTCATTGGACAATTAGACTAAACATGAGTGGATTGACGATGGTGGTGATTACTGGTGGTAAAAGATGAGCGTTATTTTTAAAGGCAAGCAAGAAAATAGCACATACAATATTAATGAAGTGACGGCAGTGAGAGCAAATGACACTGGTTTTAGATGCGGCCTTGGCAGACATGCCACAGCAACTATCATCAATCATTTAGAGTTGTCTACCGTCACCGTGCATCTGAGCCTTAGTCAACAGAAAGTGTTTAACTATGATGATTATGTACATGTAGGTGTGTGTTTTGGGTGGACTGCTCTAAACATGACTCATTTCAGCTCCCTGTTTCAGCACACACATTCATGCAAGTTACAAACTTTTTGTTTTAATTCACAACAAACATCAGGTTTACCTAAAACGGCTGATGTTTGGACTAACGGCAATCTTGCTTCATCAGTGCAAACACACGCCGCAAAACAGTGCTTTGCTGCTTTTAGAGGAACCAAAAGGTGGCCGACTGGGATAAGCAACGAAAAACATGAAAGATGTAAATGATCAAGGTTAGCAATGACATCAAACACCACAAAGGAAATCAAGAGATACGAGAAGGTAAAAATATAAAATATAGAAAGAGGAGAGAGTGAAAGATGAGAGGCTAACGAACAGAGACAGAACCTGACATTTGACATTTAAAATATCATTAATCAGACCCTGAAGCTTCAGGTGACAAGGCAAGCAAAAGAAAGCAGAATCCAGAGGCGTGAGAGCAGAGTGGAAAGAATTTGCCATCATATGTTGCTGTGACCAGACATTTTCAAGAAATGTCAAACATGCGATTCAGAAATATGTCTCTTGTAGGAGGAAAAAAGGTCTTGCTCAAAGCAAGTGGCAGTCTCTATCTTAGGTGTGCCCAGCCCCGACTGCTGTGACATTACCTGCCTACAACCACATAATCATGAGGAATCGCTCCAGGGTTTGCTCCCGACCACCGAACGCTCGTGGTGCCAAACACAAAGTGGCAATGGCAAACATCGCTGCGATCTGCCACCGTTCTCTTCATCTTTCTCCTTTTCAGCCACAGTGGTGGCATTTCTTTATTATTATTATTATTATTTTTGGATCTCTGCCTGTCTTTCACTAAAAAAAATCTTACAGTCTCCTATTTTGCATCTTCTATTTTCTCCCCCATCTCGTCTCCCTTCAACACCTCCTCTTCGGGTTGGTCTGATTCTTTTTCATTTCTTTTGTGTTGCCTGATTCATCTCTGCCCTCCATTTCTTCTTTCATCTTCAAGGGGGAGCAGGCACCAGAGGAAGGGGAAAAAAAAAAAGAAGATTCAATAAACTGAAGGACATTGGAGGCGGCGTGTCCCGGACAGACACCGTATTAGCTGTGATACTTGACAACTTCAGCAAGTTTACTCAGTAATTTATGTGCATAGATGTTGAGCTTCCACTTAAAATTTAGATGAAAAGAAGTTCTTGTGAGTGGCAATGTAAACACTTCATATATTGTAAAGTCATAAAAAAAGAAAATGGTGATATATATATATATATATATATATATATATGGCTGACATTTTTAACAAATAAAATCTCAAAAGTTTGGCCTGCATTTGTATTCAGCCACTTGAGTTAACAGATTGTAGAGCCAATGACTTTAGGAATATATCTCTACCAGCTTTGCACATTCAGAGGTGTCAATTTTTGCAAAATCACTCCAGCTTCATTATATTAAACAAGCAGCATCAGAAAACATCAATTTTCAAATCTTGCTATAGACTCTCTGTTACATTTAGACTTGAACTTTGACTGGACCATCCCAGCACATGAATAAGTTCTGCTCTGATTCATTTCAGTGTAGATTAGTATTTTGGCAAAATCAGAAAAAAAGTATTCTAAACTTCAAAGGTAATGACCCAAGTAAACGGTAAAAATATAACCAGATGAACATTTTGTATCATGTATATTTTTAGCATGTATACAACATGTTAAAATATGCTTACATTTAAATTAACACTTGGAGCTCTTTTTTTGCTCAACATGCATCTGAGATGCTGTAATTAAGGGTAATAGGACATTAGGAAGCAAACAAATGCATGCTATCCTTTCAAAATGTTTTATTTGTATGACTATTTTGATCATAGTGTAATATTTTACCCTCAATGCACTGAACTGTGTTTGCCTATTAAACAAAATTCCAATAATGATTCAAAATGTCAAATTATATCCAGTTGATAGTCATGATGTTTAGCCATTTTCTCCTTTATCCGGCAGTTATTAGTCTATATAATAAGTCATTTGTATGAGAGTTCTGATCTTTGCTTTATGGCATTTGAAATCCACATCATCTCTCAATGCAAAAAAAGGGCGACGAGATTGTTTCTGGAAAGTATTAAGTAAGTTCAGGACATTATTCTTGCATAGTGCCAGCAGTAAGATTGCCACAGGGAGACATTTTTAGAATTTAAGATCAAGTCAGACCATATTACTCTTAGCAGTTTGTTTTAATCTACCACAGGGATCAGAGCGGGGAAGGAAACATTGTTTATCATCAGTTTTCGCCCAAAATCAATATCTGACAAAAGGGATCCATTACACGTTCTGCTATAACAGAAAGAATACCATAATTTTTTCCCCTTCAAACTCAAACTAATTCAGTCTCAATCAGTGGAGAGACTTTAATAAATGGTAAAATTGTGGTTAGTTTGTATTATGACTCACTGTCTCCAACTATCCAGCTTCACTTTGCTGCCGAAGGCTACTTTCTCAAAAAATTATGAGGCACACATCACCTTGATATGCACATGGTGCGTCTCTGTAATACACAGATTTTAGTCCATGCTGAAATCAGGTTGAACAGTAAAACAAAGGAGAGTTAAAAAATGGGGGACGAAGATGAAGGTTATAAGATGGAGAAACAGGTAAATGACAAGGAGAGCAGGCCATCTCCCGTTTCTCTCCAAAGCATTTGTCAGTCTCTAAAGAGCTTCCACCATGTATCACGGTTACTTAGAAAGACAACAGACCTCATTCAGAGCCTGTGGGCAGCTGCTAAGAAAAGACTGAGCTCAATTGTTCACGAAGGTGGGAGAACAGCAATGCAAAAGTCAAGGGTCAAAGGACAAAGTCCGACAAAAAGAGTTAGCTTTTTGATTTTCCTACTTTGAAGACAAGTCACAACCACTTTCTGGACAATTAGTTTAGGTTACAACATTATGGGAATATAGTCACAAAGGAAAGGACAGGGGAATGTCAAAGAGAGGCTTAATTAAGCCATTTAGCTCATCTGAAATCAATACATCAGGAGTGAAGCCAGCTTTCCCTCTTGCTCACTTCGACATACTTTCTTTCCAGTTGTTTTTTTTATTTATTTTTATTTATTTATTTTACAAACCTTTCCACCTCTCTGCCCCGAGGCTCAACACGGTTTTCTCTAATCAAATATCCTGCATCCTGTAATGAAACAGTCACTGGGAACAGCAAAGAAAAGGAAGGCTATTCTGATTTAAAGCTTAATGAAAAGTTACATTTAACATTGAAATGGATCGTTTGTTTTTTAAATCATTGCACAGCACACAAATTCAGTCTTATACTTAATAAACGTGAAATGATGTTCTTTAATTTGCTAGATGCTGAAATGAAAGCTGTAGATTTTCTCTGCTGTAAAGCTGAATTTATTCCTACAATAATCTGGTGGAAAAAATGTTCAGTCTGAGGATTTTACGATGCCTCACAAAAATATTCATACCAACTGAACTTTTCGTCATGCCACAACAAACTTGAATGCATGGATTTTAAGTGATAAATCTTTATTTATGTTTTGAACATATCTTGCAAATAAAAATCTTAAAATTATGACAATGTGGAGTCATATTTTGTTCAATTTTGGACCATCTACCAGCGTTTTACATATAGAAGACTAAATTATTTCTTTGGTAGGAGCCCAGGTATATTGGTTGTTGAACATAGGACTTTGACTAGGACACTCTAATAGATGATGCTTTGAGTGTGTCTGAGCAGAGCACATCCTTCAACACATTTCCAGTGTCCTCCACATGGCTCCTGGCAAACTTACAATGAAACATCTGGCTTTTGCTTAATGATCGCCTTGTTTCCTAACATATATCTTTTCATAGCTCAGATTTATTTGTTTTTGTTAGCGTAATATATATATATATGTAGCTCCACATCTTTGTTTTTATTTGTAAATACTGTGTGCTGTGTTGTGGTTTGTAGTTAAAACGTGACAAAATGTGAAATACTCCAATCAAAGCACTGCACTTATCTTGCTATAGCATGAAGGTGGATTGTTTCATCTACTTCCTTGCTCTCAACGATCAAAAACAATTTTGCACACTTGACTCTGACATGCCAGTGGCGCGCTGATGTCTTTTCAACATAATACAATGAAGTTATTGTCTGTTCGTGAAGAAAACTGACTGTAATTACAGAGAAACAGTGCCACTGAGATATGGGTTGAGCAGTCTACTTACAAAGCTTTGACATTTCAATAGAAATTCAACAGTTCAGTCGTGGGTTTAATTATGACAGGTGCATTCTTACTTGGAATGTCCTCTTGCTTGGTTTTTGTTTGCAAGACAGTGATTCCTTTGATATGACTGCAGCGGTCACTCAAAAAGAAGCATTATTTAACAGAAAGAAAGTAATTCACAGCAAGTCTTCTGGAGTTATTTAAATTAACGCTAAATTGTAAGACACAACAAAGCGAGTGTGTGTTTTTATAAAGTTTCAGGGCACACCAAGCAGATAACATAAATTACATGTCCTCGCACTACAGCAGCAGAATGAACACTTTGTAGTGTGTGTGAATCAAAGAAGTGCCCTTCCCAAGTCTATTCCTGTCAGCATGTAAAAGAAAATATCCCCCCAGAGAACAGAGTCATCATTGTGTTTCAGGGTAAGCTTGTGCAAGATTTTCCTCCATTATAATACACAAAGGCCCAGCGGAGCTATTCTGAATAAGAGGATATTTCATTTTGTATCCATGATGGCAAATGTCAATTGATTAACAATAATGTACTCAAAAAATGCACATAAGCACCATTAGCAATGTATGCACAAACAACGCTGAATAGGCACAAAAACAATGGAATTTCTTGCTGACTGAGAGAAGAACTGTAATGGCGAAAGCCGTGGACCATGAATAAAAACAAAACAGAAAATGTCATTATACCAGAGTAAGTAAAAATTAAAACTTGATGGGAAATGTTGCCATGTTAGCACAAGTGTGGCGGGTGGTGAATTGTTCTCATTTCTATGAGGCTAAACAGGAACGATGGACGCAGTGACAGAAAAAAAAAAACTTAGAAATGGGGGATTTCTTGCATGTGAGTAAAATTAGGGAGCTTGTTCAAAACCTATAGCAGCAAGAACAGTTTTTGCTGCTTAGGTAAAACACTCGCTGAGCATTAGAGGACAAAATCAGATGGCCAGTAGAGATAATCCCTCTGAAAATAAAACTGCAAGTCAGATAAGATTTTTATAAAAAAGAAAAATACTTTTCATCAAGAAATTCAAATTCATAGAAGCCAATAAAGGATACTGTATAAACTCATGTAAAAAACATGAATAAAAAAACATTAACAGAATGAAGAAGATGCAGTTTGACTGGACGAGAAACTTTTTTTTAAAATCAGAAATGATCGGGCATTAGAAAAGAAATCAAATGAGGTCGATCTGAAACACAGCTTTGAAATATTTTTTGCATATTCACCGTTTTTGGGGCTAAACAAAAATAATAGCTCCTGTTGCATAAATTGTTAGATGGTGTGGCTACAGAGAGGGGCTAAAGGGAAAGAAAATATCTTTATTACCTATGCTGCAGTCTGTACTGTGCCTCTGGCACGAGGCAATTTATAGTGACTTTGTGCTGCAATCAAGTGCCACGATGAACAAACAGCAATCACAACAAGGGGTTTACTAAAAATAAGTTGCAAAACCATTAAAGTGCAGGTGATTATTGCAGAAAATGCTTTGCATAGGAAGGAAGCATTAAGCAGGCATTTTTTTATTATGTAAAGCACTTTGAAATGCCTTGCTGCTGAAATGTGCTATACAAATAAAATTTTATTTGATTTTTGATTTGATCAAAATTGTACAAGTACTACAAGATGTTTACTTTTCACCTGTTACTCCTGGAAAAACAGTTCCAACCTGCTTTCTAAAGACTTGCTTCAGACACAAAATGCATAGAAGTTTGATCCATCTATATCATAATATGTTGGTGTTCTTGATTCTAGACTGCTTAACTAAAACTGAAAAGCATTTAGATGCCCTGCCACATTGCTTCAGAGCCTAGCTAGAGTATATCTGCAAATAATCCGCATAAAATAAGTACTTTTCAACTACACTGTGTTGTCTGAAACACCAGTTTACTTCTGAGATTGTTTCAACTCTCAGTCTGACTGTTTGTGCGTATATGAACCGTCTGTATGGCTTAAGGCAACACTCACTAAATCACAAGGGATTTTTTATAAAGGGAAAATTCATTCTTGCCACCTTATATTCATGCAACAATATTAATTTATATTGTGGGTTTTTTCATTGTACTTTTCAAGGTTTCATCACTCTCTCACCATCACCCTCATAATGTCTTGAGTGCCAACTGGAATCTGTCAGGGACAAATTACATCCACAACACAAAGTACTCAACATTCATGCAGATTTTGAGAAAAGAAAGCAGACAGTAAGATGCTGTAGTTAGCTTTATGCTATTTGAAGTTCAGAGAGTATTACATCTGGATGAGGCTCTTATTCTGAACGTTTGCTGTATTGACACTAAAAATAGAAGTATAAAGTTAGATAAACCAGACCGTCCAGATAAATGTTTACTAACTCACTATTAGTCACTAGCAAATAGCATCTGGAAGAGAGGGGTCCTCCTGTAGTGACAAAAAAATCTGATTTTCCAGTACTAAAGTTCAAACATCACATACAGGCAACACCTGGTTGTCTTTTGTCGTTTTAAAATTCCTGCCCTACTTCCACTACCTGGGTAATCAATAAAACCAGTCACTATTTTGTCCTGACTACATACATACTTTTTTTTAATTAAGAAAAAGGAAGAGAAGGAGACCTATGTATTCATGGACATGAAACTGCAATGCATAGAATGTGCCGTTATAGATAATCTTGTGAACTGGTAACTCATCAGCATCTGCTAATCCTTTCACAATCTAAGATATTAATCATGCAGGCCAAGCTTAATCTCAAATATAATTTAGGTAATTCAAATCTAAATTCTCTGCCTGTCCCTAAAAAAAGTCACCACCTCTATTTAATGCAACAATAAGGTAGAAGCCCATTTAAATCATTTATTTTGTTACTATGTCCCTTTAACACAGTTGTTAAAGGAAAAAATGAATCACATAGCAAAGGGAAAACAGCATTTATAAACATATTCTAATCAGTTTGCTTGATTATGCCAATCACAATTTGGCATAATCCTTAACATGTTACCACTGTAAAGGGTTAAAATGCACTATACATGCAAACAACTCAAAACTACATATTGTAATTTCAAAATAAAACCCCACTCAATTTACTCTTACTAGCTCATGAGTTTGATGAGCTAGTAATTATTATGAAATTTTCCATCATAATAATTGTGTGAAAATTCATGCATTTCAATTTTAATGTTAACATTATCATTAGTGGTAGTACTTATTGTAATACAGAAAGGACAGGAAAAAAAATCTGTTGTTTCTTTCAGAGTTTGAAAAAAAATAAATTTATAACGAATGACACAACCTCAGTACACGACCACTTTTTTTAAGTACACCATAAATAATTTAAAAATGCAACAGCAGAAGAGAGCAAGAAAGACAGAGAGGAAGAGGAAACAGACAAGGAGAAGGAGAAAATGAAAGAGACGACTATAACCGAGGTGACAGACTGTAGGGAGATGACACTCAAGTCCACAGAGTTTATAAAGAAGGAAGAAAATGGATTTTGAATTTGAGTGATCTGTGCAATGAAGCTTGGATATTTTATGTGACATTTACACACATTCATATATCTCTTCTATTGTTATTGCTAAGAGGCAAATAATACAAGACATCCACTGACAAAGAGGAGACTGTGGAGATAAGAGTATAACAGACACAGAGGACAAAAGAAGATATAAACAGAGAAAAAGAGATAACTTTTCTGACTGATGACTCATAAAAATTAAAACATTTCTTCTAGGAAACATGTTCTTATTTTCCCTGCACACAGTAATCCGTGTTTTTCCTGAGCAGCGACTGTAGCTGCAGGAACACCAGGTGCCTCGGTTTGCGTATACAGACTCCTGCAAACAGCAATCCCTTAAGCACACACTTGCACAAATGTCTCTCTGTTTACTCTCAAAGTATTTGCTGAAAATATTTATTTTTCAGTCGCACCCCAACTCAACTGTAGGCAAAAGATTGAAAAAAAAACACAAAAAAACATAAAAGCATTTCTTCAGGCACAGCTTAGTCTGACACCTGTGATGTTGCACCAGTGTTTCACTTTAAACCTGCCCCTCCGATATTCCACAAAATGATGAAAAAAATGCAAGGCTTTTTGTGCCTTCAACATGCTGGAGCGAGTGGCAATGAAAAATTGTACATAAAGCCATATCAAAGCATATTGTAATTTGTTGGACAGACCACAGAAGAGACCCACACAAGACAACTTGAAAGGAAGATGAAGGCGATGACTCAATCGAGTCCAGGGTAACATGAAAAGAAATGCATATATGTTTACGTGTGTGTATGTATGAGTCGGTGGTTTTTCTTGGCGTTTCTTTCTATTATTGCTTTTGGTCGGAACAAAACGCACTATTCAGAGCTAACATTTTATTAAGTGTACAAATCCACGGCTGAATAAGACGTTTGTTGAAGTCATAATTAAAACAGTGCTCTGAGAAACCCGTCTTCAAAAGTTCAGGCTCAATCAGGAGCCACAATAGACTCTGTTGTTTAATAGAGAGTTTCTTTAGAAAAACAAAAATATGGCGACACAGCAAAGATACAAAATCTCACTTCAGTTTGTAACCGTGCAACAGGAGACATTAACATTTTAATCTTTTGTGTGATTATCTGAAAGAAACAAAAATTACCCTAAATGAACTGGATTATGATTCAATCTTTTATTTGTCCTTGAATCTGTTTTTGATGCACAGTATGCAGAGGAAATTTTCCTCTCTTCCGCAAAAAAGCTTCAGCTGATCAGTGTAATGATTCAATAAATAAAAAGTTATTCCACAGGAAACCTGTAGTGCAGTATTTTCAATGTTTTAACAATTTTTGTTGATAATTGTGACTCTGCAGATGCAAATGACATAAAAATTGCCCCTTTTTTACTCAAAAATTGCAGGAATGTTTTTATTGAAGCAGGACAATATATCAAATTTCAGCCATTCATACAATATCAGCGTTCGCAAATTTGCAATCACAAAGGACTGTGTGGATGTAGAAGTTGATTGGATGTTATATTTCAAGTGTAAAAGTGCATCAATAATACATTTCCTAGGCTGTGTGGACTAACTGCCCTTAAAACATCCCCATGTAGTGACTGAGATAGTAAAGGAAAGAAATGTGTCTAAACCAAAGTTGATATAAACAATATCTCTCCGTCTTTCCTCATATTGTGCAGCCCATTTTTCGGTAACCTTTAATGCACTCTGTAACAAAAATAATCATGTGACACAGTGATAGAGTGGGCGCCCTATATACGGAGGCTGTTCGTCCTCGACACAGCTGCTGAAGGTTCAATTCCCGACCTCAGAATGAATGTCTTTACGCTCTTCTCTCACTGCCCATTTCTTGTCTGGAAAACTTAATGAATGTCACTGCTACCTCAAAATACTAAAAGATAATATGTATAGGTTTTACTCTTCATCGATGTTTGCGCTACTGATACGCTGCCCTTGCATTATGAATTCAAAGCTTAATCTGTGTTTTCAAAGATCCCTAGTAGGAATTTTAGTTTTAAATATTTTTTGCCTGGTGGCAATACTTTAACTACACATAGATTAAAAAAATCCTGCAACTTCTGAGGCTGGCCCAACGTGTCCCTAACGCTCCCTTTTGCGCTGAGACGCATGGCCGATCCGATTCAGTGAGCGGATAACCAGACCAGAACACTGCCTGAAGAGACCAGACAAGTTCCCCTTCCTCTGAGACATATGGGACCACTGGTCCAAATACCTGTCACCTCAAACTCCAAGAAGGGCATGCCTATTCATGAACAGCTGGTGGCTCGTGGCTCTTCTTCAGCAGCGTACTCAGTGAGACGTCTGCAACAGGTCGTCATGCCGGAGGTAAAGCCCAGGCCAGATTAAAAAATGGGGAATATGCCCTTGGTAAATTGACAGCTGTCCCATGCACAGCAGATTCTAGGATCACCAGAAATTGCGGCTCCTGATGGTGTGTTGAGAAAGCTAGACTGAAGCATAATCACTTTTGTTGATAAACAGTAATCACAAAATATAACAACACTATAAAAGTATTAATACTTTATACACGCTCCTGACTTTCAGGTTAGATATTTAAGGAACACTACAATCCATTTTCACCTGTATGTTGTTTCTAGAGAATGCACTGTTTAGTAAACTAAACTTTAGGATTTTATATTGCAAGAGTGTAAGAAATTCTGTGCTGGATTTCGAGATTATTTTTCTACAGTGAACTTTTCACAAAATTTTCCACAATGGACAAAAAAAAAAGTTGTTAGTCATAATACTAACAGGACAGAAACTGTCACTTTGAAATCACAAGGACAAACTTTGAAAAACTCATCATGTAAGCAATTCTTAATGATGTTTCCATAATTTTGATAACGCTTTGATAACGCTCTGTAGACTGAGCCAAACTTGACTCTTACAAGTTTGGTCTTCTGCCTATTCCAGCTCTTCAGCTGGATTTTATTATTTAGTAAGTAAATGTTATTTACAACTTTTGCAGATTTAAATTTAGAAAGCTCAATCTTATGTCCTTCCTTCAATAAAATAGTTTACCTCGTAAAATCTTTACGAGGTTCGTTAGTGAAAGTTCATTAAATCAAAACTCTTTTACTTAATGGGTATTGATATAAAAACTATTTAATAATCTGCATAACAAAGTTTTTATGCTTTAATCCAGCTTCTTGAGAAAACGATGGTAGTTACTTGTTATTTGACAGAAAAAAAACTAATAAAATGAGATAAATAAAAACACTAATCTGATCCAAAGGAGATTTTCCTTGGGTGTCTTGTTATTTTTGTTATCAAAGGCTATTAAAAAATATATTTTAGGATACCTTTGTGCAGATATTTTAAATTCTTCTCAATTTTACATCTTCCGAGCAACATTACAGTCAATCAATGTGTGTAAATGTTTAAGTATGTAGTGGATAGTGTCTTCACTTCAGTAATTTAGAAGTACATGAGTGTTTGCATTTGTGGATTTTTTTTTGGCCTGAGTGAGATAACAAGAAGAGCCCATGAGGCTGTCCCTCTGAAGTCAGCACTGCATGCAGTGTTTACCCACCACATATTGAGCAGTGTTGACCAGAAAGGCCCACTGGGGCTCTTAGACCAGCTGCTGTAGTCCTGGAACACACACACACACGCATACACGCGCACACACATTGCCCTAAAAACAAACATCTCTCCCCCGGATGGAGAAACAAACACACAGCAAACACTGATATCACCTCACATAGCCCTTCGGTTCAATCGTCTCCTCCACCTTACGCCTCATCACACATATTATAATTATCAGTGCAGGGTAATTAACATCAAAATTAAGACCCATATTTGCATATCTACCATCATTTGCATATATGCCCAGGAGCACATGCACCTAACATTCCTCCTCATGCTGCGAAGAACCAGGAAGAAGCACAATTATTTTATCCAACATCTCAAGCAGCCATAAAAAGCATCTCATATCAAGCTGTAAAAAAAAATATTTTCCCCTCTCAAAAGTATTTTCTTTTGTTGCACATTTTTCACACTTGGATATTTTTAAGATCAGGTCGTCTTCATCTCATATTTGAATTGTTGTTTGTGATATAAAACAAAAAATATATATCAAAATCTTTAAAAATGTTAACACTTCTTCTCACCTCAATACAATAAAGTTTAAAAGATGAGAACCGTAAAAATAAAGTAAGCTGGTAGGAACATGTAAAGACGGGCAAAATCGAAAAACTATAGGAGGGCTTTATGGAGAGATCTCCTAAAGACGCAACCACGGAAGAATAATAATGCAACCCTTTCAAAAACAAGAAAAGGCAAAGTAAGATAGAGGCTATACAAGCTGCCCCATTTATACATCTCACTTAAGCCCATAAACCTTTGGAGTAAAATCCGTGACTGAAGAAAGGAGTCCAGCAGCAGTTCTCGAAATCAGGAGCAGGGCTGTTCAAGCATGGGGAAAAGAAGTGAGGAGCAGAGTGACAAAACATCGCTCTCTCTGTGGCATTTGCCCTCTGAATGGCATCAGCTCAGCAGAGCAGAACAGCCAAGAGTGATGCAGAGTCAAAGGAATAAAGAGGAGGAGGCCGGCAGGAAAACACAACAGAGGGAAGAAAGAGAACAGAGAGGACATGAGTGACAGTAAAGAGGTGAGGAGCAACAGGACGAGCAGAGCACTTCCCATCAGATGCCGTTTCACCAGTCACTGCACAGAAGAGGGGAACCTGAGTTATTCCCTCATTGCTCTCACAATTTATGTTCTGGCATGGGTAACAACTGGATGGCTCTGTTGGAAAGGTGCCTATAAATCTGATCTTGTTTCTTTCTGTTTATTGTTGCTTTTTTCCATCTACCTTTTTGCTTTAGATCCCCTCACAACCTCTCGGGCCGTGTTGTCTGGCACTCATCCACCCTGCTCTACTTTACAGTGTCTTATGTAAAGGTATTCAGCTGAAAGTCAGCCGTCTCATGCATACTGTAAACTGTATTCTGCTGAGCTTGTAAAGCTTCAAAATAGAAAATCTGCACATACACAAAACATCCCTCAATGTCTCTTATGCAAAAGCCAAACATCCAGGAAGCACTATGAGAAATTGATCTACTTTTAAAAAGACGAAATGGCTTCGCTCGACAACGAGATCCCTAATCAAGTGCTGGAAAATGAGAGACATAATACTTCCCTGGACCACAGCTGGTCAGCCAGCGTCAGGCCAACTGGCAGGTAAAACAAACAGAAAAGGAAAACAGGGACTGAATTCAGAAGAGTGAGTGTTTTGATCTCACGTTCAATAACAAATACATTTGATAGCATCTGCAAAACAGTAAGTATCCTAAACCAAGATTTATATTTTGTAATTTTGTGTAGTCATAATCACCTTCTAACTGTGTTCAGAAGACAAAAACTAATTATTTAGATTGAATTAGTTTCAGTTTGGTTGTTTTACATCTGATTTTACTTTGCTAAGGCTTATCAGGTTAGATCACTTGATTAGATAAAAAAAAACAACAACATTAAGATAAAACTGAGTGGAAGATAGCAAATTTTAATTATAATAGCAACTGAATCCTATGTCAGTTTACATGCATGTTCTCTGTATTGTAAATCTGTAGATGACATGTCTATTAATAAATTAAACAAACCAAGAGCTGGTCATAAAATTAGTCAGTGATATTCATTTACTATTAAAACCAATCAAGTTTTTAGCAACCTCGTAATGTAGTAAGAGGTTTTACCATCCTACTTGGATAAATGAAGGCAATAGGGGTGGATCATTCTTAGTGTGTGCATAATAAGATATGCTTTCCTTTCCCATCCTTACCAAGACCTGAAAAATACCTATAAGAGAATCTTTGAGACTTGTGCAGACTGCGTACAAATCTTGCATGGCATTATTCCATCCCGTCTTCTTGCCAAATGCATTAGTGACATGTGAGGAGACATTAATTATGAAGACATGCAACTGTTTGAGCCAACACTAGACACTTGTTTTGGCTTGTAGACTTTCATTAGAAGAGCTGAGCTGAATATATCCATCTTTGAGACCTAAATGAGATGATGAAATCTCCAAAGAAACTGACACTTCTCTAAACTTAATGCAAACCTACTTAGTCTTCTCACTGGCTATTGACCATATGGAGGACTTTTATAAACAGCAGAAATAATGATAATGTTTGCTTTCGCGCAGACAGCCCATCCTGGCGCTCCTCCCTCTAGAGACCCAATTAATACCAGTGTAAACCGCCGCTTCCCTTCGCTGGCAACACCAGTCACCACAACGTGTGTCACGTGTGTGTGTGTGTGTGTGTGTGTGTGTGTGTGTGTGTGTGTGTGTGTGTGTGTGTGTGTGTGTGTGTGTGTGTGAGAGAGAGAGAGAGAGAGACAGCAGAAGTAGAAGATGTGAAAATATCACAGGGTGAGGATGTGATTAAATCCAGCATGGCTGCCCTCTCTGAGAACTTACCTATTATAACACACTACATTTTTCATTGGATTGCTTTGCAACAAGCTACTAAACATCAACATTAGACAAACTATATGTTCACACTCATGGTGGAAAACATCTCAAAAGGTATTCAGCAATAAACAACATAAGATTCTGTTGTTTTCCAACAAGCTAATTATTGTGACATTTTTTGGAATGTGAATTTTGATGCATTTTGAGCAAAAGGAGTTTAAAAGATGAGTAAAATCGTCAATTTCTTTAAAATTACTCTTAATTTATTTTTCTAAACCTTGTCCATAGAGCTGCATGTTTTAAATATTATTCACTCCTACAAATCTGATACAAACGAATGATTGACCTCCTTAGCAGGTCATCAGTTTCACCGGAAGCTTATTAATCACCAATCAATTTGAACTGGCTCTATGAAAGCAGGGCAGTTGGTCCTTCAATCAGCAAGATTGACAGAAAATATTTACACTGGGTCTTAAGCATTTTAAAACCCAGTGTATAGTTTCTTATTTTTAAAGCTTTGATCATTTTTTTTCATTGATTTTGTCAAAATAAAAGTTTACATTTTCAGTTAAATAAAACAAGATTTTTCATGTAGCCTGGCTAGCCAATACTTCCTCCACTTCACTCAGATTAAAAATTATAAGAATTCACTTCCTCACTCTCCCTAAATTAAATTTCTAACCCCATTCGGACAATAAAGACTGAGAAAATAACTATTGCCTCAGGGATTCCTGGCAAAACTAATTTAAGTTTACCAGACTCTTATATTTCTCAGTGAAAAAAAGGTGAAACATTCACTTTTTACTGTCAGTGCTCTTGTTCATGTGTCTGTGTGCAAAGCTTAAAATGTAAAAGATTTCAAACATTCCACTATAAAACCAAGAATTCATGTTTTGCCAAAGAACTGAAACTGAAATAAATGAATAAATAAATGACATTTAGATTATATACCAACTATGAATATTGTTCAACACAAATAAATCAAACGTGAACCTTACAAATTACCTGACATGGACTGACACTATTAGACATGCAACACATTTATATACAGTACATCATGATGACGCACAAAATAACCACAGTTTTCTTCCCAAAGGATAAATAAATAGCAATTATCTAGGCAAGTACCGCTCAAAACTACTATAACCTGCCTTTACTTGAATTGAGCACCTGCTCCACATTAACTGCGGGGCAGAAGCTGGTTTCTTAACGAACCTCCTCAAGTCAATAAAGGGAAGTACAACTACTGAATATTCAGCAGAACTTAACCAGAGTCCCATTCTAATCTCATCCGAAAATCAAAACGACGACAGTCACTTCAATTTCCAACTTGTGTAACTCAAGCCTCCAAATTACGACTTCTGTTCCAAACCAATTAAGCTCATTTTCCCGTCTACTTTATGTTCGTGCTCCTACCTTTCCCACCGAGAGCGCAGGAGCCGGAGAGAAGCCAAAGCAGCGCAAACGGGACGCCGAGGATGTGCATGTTTTATCGAGCCGAGTGTGAAGCGTCTTCGCGTGCTCTACTCTACTCTCCTCTCCTCTCCTCAAATCCTGGCTCACCTCGCGAGCGCGGGGATCTACTCAGCTGGACCGTCGCGCGAAGGAATCTTGGAAGGTCGAGAGACTATCGATGGTAAGCGCGAGGAGAGAGAGAGAGCGCGAGAGCGGTGCCGCCGTCTAAAGCAGCGTCAATTTACTTTGGTTTACGGATATGACTTTTCAGAATAAAGCAAGGTTGGACGATTGTGTTACTTTCAAGGAAATACTTTTATATAAGTCTGTATAAACACAAAAGTTAAAAATATTAGGAATTTCGCTCAATTTATTTTTGTTTTTTTTTAGCTTTTAAACCATGCACAACTGAAGTTCACACGTTGTGCAATTTTATTTTGAAGAATAAAATCGTTGCGATATCGTGGGGTTTTTTGCATGTTTGACGTTACAGTTTATGGAAAAAGAAAATTGCAAAAGGCGATGGAAAATAAAACATGGTGATTTATGTAGATAATGAGAGGAGTTTCAAGCGGCTCTCACGTGTACACACCTCTGATCAAATAAACGGCTTTTGAAACAAGAACCGTTTTGAGTCGTTTTTGTTCGTTTAAGTTTTTGTAATCTTTATTGTGAAAAATATCCTGTACAATTCAACGACTCAGGTTCCCTGTATCACCGCATTTCATGTTAATGTCGGTTTGGAGTTTTCCTGATTGCTCCTTTCCATGTCTGTTTGTTCTCGTTTTTGCAAGCTGTTTCAACTATTTTCATTAAAATCCTACTGCTGTCTTTTCCAATCTGTGTCTTTTTGATGTTTTTCTCTGTTATTTGCCGGATCAGAATCAGCATGATGTGATATTTTTTTGCTGTTTTCACCTAACAAGAGACTCTGATCGTTGCAGCTTTACTCCCCCTCACAAAACTCCCAGTCTTCAAGTTTTTTCCCCCTGTAGCAGAATCGCTGCTGTGTGTTGTTGAGCGATTCCCCTGTGCTTCTTCTTCTCCTGAATATAGGTGTGCATTCTGGGGATTAGAGAGAGGAGAAGACCTCGAGTGATTTAGGCGAATAACAGAGATGCAGAACTTAACACAGTAATGCATTCAAGGACCAAAACTTGTGAATATAGACATATAGACAAACACACACTAACGAACAGTAGTCATAGTAGTAGCCACATGTTATTCACTGAAAAACCACGCTAAACAAACCAACATGGTTTTTCTGACTGATGACAACTTCAGGCCACTGAAAATACCTGCGGCTGGGGTTTAGCTTACTTTACAAACAATCAAACAGACATCAACAGTACGCCCTGTTTTCATGTAACAAGCAGTTTGCAACCACAAAGAGTGAAAAGTTACCTGGAGTATATGGATTCTGCATTAGTGCATCTCTACAAAGGTCAGTGTTTCATATGGTAAATGTTACAGGGATCCATGAGAGATTGTGAGGGGATCCATGCCAGACAACTTCTATTGCAGCCCATTAAGTGACTACAATACTAAAATCAGATGGAACTCAAAGATATTAATGGACAGCAGACCTGCCCAGACTCCTAGTCAGCTTTGCTGATTTATATTTGTCTCTATTTACTGATACAATAGAATGTGAGTAATGATCAAATAGAAACCCACAGATGAACACATCTGAACAAAGAAATAAGTGCTAGTACTGCTGCTGCGATTACTACTACAACTAATGGTACCACCACCACCATCATTATTATTATTATTATTATTATTATTATTATTATTATTGTTGTTGTTGTTACTTTTATTACATCCTCAAAATCTCTTTGCTAAAGTTAGAACCAGGTCCCTCAGGTTTAATCTCAGCCAAGTTCTGATAACAACAAAAAATATGCAAACAATTCCTGCACCATAGAGTCTTTTGTATTCCTTTGGCACTGACTCTGCATTAGGAATTTGTCCAGTTGATCTTGGACACCTTTACTAATGCTTCCCAAATCTCCACTTAGAATTGCAGTAGCTCAAGTTTTTGTGTCCTACATACACGTGACTTCTGTTTCAACATCTTGGTTCTTTGTCATCTTCGTCATATTTTGTTGTTCTTGTCATGGAGAACAATGTCTGATCCATTTGCAGAGATGGTACGATCTGTAGGGACGGTCATGCCCCACATTAGGACATGAACCCAATCATCAACCAGTTTCTCAGTCCTCTGCTTGTACCACTTCTCCGTTGCACCTACATTCATTCTCTACCACTAACTCTTTTGGTGCCAATATTTTATTTGATTAATGGTCTTCTAATGTGTCTTATAAGCACAAAACTACTGACATTTGTGTAAAAGAACAGGAGCTGAATATACTCATATACACATATACTGTGTTTTTGTTTGATGATAATAATTATTAATAATAACTTATAATGCCGCACACATTAATTTTACATTGTTGCAGCAATTATGTTAAAACAACAGGGAAAACTTTGATTGCAACACAATCGCAGTGTTTTTAAAGCGTCTACCTAGTTTATTGTAGTTCCATACTTCAGAACCATGGACAGTTCCTTCACTGCTGTTTAACGTTTCCCCACAAGGGGTCGCACTTTTGCCTGTTTTAAACTGCGGAACCTTTAATCGTTTACTTCACAGAGCAGGGGGAGTGGAATAACAGTTGCACGCCGACCAAATGTGAAAATTGAAGGTAACAAACCGATGAAGGCTTTTGCTCTAATATCATGTGTGGGTTGTAATATAGAGCTGTTTTGTATTTTATTATCGCAGCATTTAAATGGTTCAAATGTCGCATAGGGCAATTCTCTCGATCAGCTAAGCCGGTTATTGCTTCATTGCATCTCAATGTCAAATCGGTGTTTATCAGTGTTGTTCTATAACTTTGACATCTTAAACTCAATACATTAGAGTATCACCGAAAAGCACTTTATTTCAGTATTATTAAGTAATCAAAAATCTTGAATTAGCAAAGCAGTTCATCATCAAAGTATCACCATCTTTAGAATAATTCTTGTTTGTTGGTTACTGAAAAGGTTCAACACTCATCCATGTTTTCTGCACTTGTGAATAATTGGTCTCACGTGATCAGAAAGCCTTAACAATGTCTTTCCAAGCTTTTTTTTTTTTTACTGATTGATGTCACCTTATTTGTTTCTGATCTCTTTTTAAATTTCCTTAGATACGGGCATTACATGCTGCTATTTCAGATCTTTCCCCCTGCTTCATATTGTTCGACAGATTCTATTTAAATTAGATTTTTTTTACTTGTTAAAAAAGGGCCAGGTTGGTTTGTGGAGTATTTTTTATGTTTTATGATTCAAATCAGCTCCTTTTGTATTTATTTTTAAATACAAAAGGAGTGTTGGAAGATCTGAAACTCTTATGTGGGACCAAAAAAAAGGCAAAAACTCAGGGGTTGCACTGCACCTCTAAATGTTGCACCTGATCATAACTTTCTAAATCTGCTTGGTTTTGCTAAACGTTATTTTCAAAACGTAAACAACTTTCAGCCATTTCTCATGGCTGTACTAAACTAGTTGCTTTAAACTCCTGCTTTAAAATGAGCCGACAACTTGTTGATCATAGTTACGCCCATAGTAACACTGGGCGTAACTATGAACAGTTCACAATCAACTTGTGAACTGTTCAGAAAATGAATGAGATTGCCGATATGTTCATCTTAATGGGATTAAATACGACTTATTCACTCAGAACAACTTGTAAATAAAGAATACCTTTTAGTTTTTTCTCCCAATTTTGCTGAAAAGTTTGGAATAAGACTTTCCTCTGCTTTCCTCTCAGGTTACTCTGAGACCAGCAGTGTGAGCAAGTCAACCAGGATGGCCTCCTGCCGCGTTCCGCTGGTTTTATTAGCCTGCGGCTCTTTTAATCCAATCACCAATCAGCACATGCGGCTATTTGAGCTGGCCAGGGACCACATGCACAGCACAGGTCAGGTCCGAACATAACAGACGCAGCGTCTGCCATCTGTGTTTTTGCTTGGCATTAAAACTATCCCCTTAGCGTCAAAGCAGCTAGATCATTAGACTGACAAGTGAATGTAATGTGATTTGGTTGCCTGCAAATCAACAGAACTGTTCAGACTTATTGTTCTCACCAAGGTAGTTATTTATAGCTTTGGTTACAAAATTCATCCATCCATTATCCATCATAGAGCGACACAGACACAGTCATGTTTTTGGACAGTGGGAGGAAACCGAAGTACCCGGAGAGAACCCACACATGCACAAACTCCATGCAGGAAGCCCCCGGGCCAGGAATCAAACCCAGGACCAGGCACCAGTGCTGCCGACTGCGCCACTAGCAGCCCTGGGTTGTAAAATTATTGTTTCAAATTAACCTCTTCTCAACTACGTAATCCAAAGAGTTGAATGTACAGGGTGAAGAAATTGGTAAATAAGAAATAAGCTTAGAGATCCGTTGTTTAACTAGGATTATATTCTGCACTTCAAGTAGCCGGTCCAAAACTTCTGCAATGCAGCACACAGGCTTATAGGAAGCAGTGAAGAATCTACCTAAAAGCACCTGTTCAGAGACTGCATGGGTCTCTGCACACGGCGCTCGAAAAGCCAAAACATTTTTGCATTTTTGTCATTTTATGGAGATTCTATGTCATGAACTCCAGCCAACGCAGATCAGTGCATAACTGAACTGGAAGGAAAATCATATATGCTTTGCAAAAGTTATTGGGAAGCAAAAAAAACAAACAAACAAAAAAAACAGTCCACCTGTGTGTGATGTAATCTCAGTAAATAAATCTGTTTTAGGAAGTTCTAACATGGACATGAACGAACACTTCAATTTTTCTACATCTGTGTCGCCTTTGTTGTGTATAAAAAGGGTTTTGTTAATAAAGACCTTGTGGTCGATACAGATCTGCATACAGACAACATGTCATGCATACCTGATGAGCTGGAAGCTGCTTTTGTCAACGATACGATGAAAGATCATTAGATCTTTGTGACTATCATAAATACAACCTAGCAAATGTTGCTCCATTTTTTTAATATGGAAGCAGGATTTAGCCACATTTTCATAATGCCAGCATCATACAAAACATAAATCATTTTATATATGTATACAACACATCACAGCAGAAGTGTTAGTAAGAACAAGAAGAAAAACAACTAATGTTAACATTTATAAATCTTTCCCATGTAGCAGCTCTAGTAGCAGTAAAATACAGCTGGGTTTGTCACAAGGTCCTATCAGCATCGTTATACTTAACGGTTGTATCGTCCCTGTGATGGTTCCTTTGTGAATGTATGTGTAGTGCACATTATAGTTTCCATGAACACGCATCCTGGAGGACCCAGTGCATGCAGAAAGAACTAAGTTTTTATAAAAAAACACATTATATACATGTAGGATGGATGGATGGATGAATGGATGGAGGATTAATGCTCTTTCATCCTTTTCTTTGACCATTTTTATCTGATTTGCCTTAAAGTGCAACGCATATCTGCCGTTTTCTTTTAGTTTGTGCCACAGTTGCATTGCATTCCTGTTTTTTTTTGTTTTGTTGTTTTTGCAAAAACAAAGTAATGCTGCAAGGCCTAAGCTATGAAGTACAGCACAGCGTAGATCGATTAAGTCATGGGCAAGCACTCGTATCACTGAGTCATAATAAAAGCGAGTCGTATTTAAATGTCAGCTCTAATGAAACATTCAGGATACAACCTCATAATCTCCATGAGGATACTTTATCTTCTGAATAATGTTCTTTTTCTTTATTGACTGTCATGACCTGGGGGAAAAAAACGGCTTTAATAATCTCCCTTCTCAGGCCGGTTTGAGGTGGTGGGGGGGATCGTGTCTCCTGTGAGTGACGGATATGGAAAGCAAGGCCTGGTCCCTGCGAAGCATCGGATTTCTATGGCTAAACTGGCCCTTCAGAGCTCTAACTGGGTCACGGTTGATGAATGGGAGAGCCAGCAGCCAGACTGGACGGAGACAGTGGTCACTATGAGGTATAAAACACATTTACTGTACGGCTTAAAAATGGCCATGTTTGGGAAAAGCAGACTGGGAGGTGGGGAGGGGAGGAAAATGCAGTTTCTTTGGGTTTAACCTGCTCTAGTGCGTGTAGAAATGCATATCTGGACGGTAGATGGATTACTTGAGTAAAATACGAAGAATCAGCCGAAGCACTGCGGTGAAGAGGAGTCGAAAACAACAGAATCATACGAATAACTAAGGGGAGACGAGCGAGCCGTCTTCAGTAGAAACCACAGTGGAGTATGCATCAACTAAAACGGTTAACGGCAACATGTATCTGGCAGAAAGAGAGGAGCTTAACTAGTGCGGGGGATAATGAGGTGAGTGGATAGAAGTTAAGTAAATGAAGACCAAGGAGCAAAAGTTGCTGGGGACATGGTGAGGCCAGCTGAGGATAAGGGAAAGTGATGTGAGAAAACCAAGCTCAAATCAAGCATATCCACAATTCAGTTCACTCCAATTCAGTTCTAATTGTAGTAGAATTTAAAACACAAGTTGATAAAACATTATCTGTCTTCAGTCCAACAGGAAACAGCGACTGGGGACTGAGGAGGACAGAGTAGATACGCAAAACGTACAGAAGGTCAAGTACTGAAGATTTTGTCATGTTACCACCACAAACTTCAATACGTTTAACTGGGTTTTTGTGTGAATATGTAAAGTTGAAATGTAGAACTGGAGGAAAAGCCGTTAAAAGGATGTAAAAGACTTGAGTCTGTATAGCAAGAAAATGACCCCAAACATAGTGAGAGCTACAAAAACAATGGTTTAGATTAAAGGATATGATAGAATGATCAATATTTCCACAATGGCTGAGCTTTCATCATTTTCTTTACGCTTCGCAGTAAATCGCTTCCTTGAAAGTCCGATGACGTACGTCGTATCGTGATTCCAGCATGGCAAAAATATAAGGAGCTTAAAGTTTATGAACGATTTTCCAAGCCACCGTTCATCATCGTACGGGAGGCCGTTTAAACCTAATTACTAATTAATTTGTTAGCGTGTTCTCGGTTTATTGCAAGCAACATATTTTGAATCGCATTTTAATTCGGAAGCAGCTATTATAGTTTTACTGCTGTTCTAATGGGCTTTACGAGGGAGATAATGTCAGCCCTTCACCATGTCAGCAGTTTTCTACTGATGTCACTGTTCCTGAGATGCAGGTTTACTGTCTGAATGGCCACTAGGCTAAACTTGATTTCCTATGGAGTGAAAACAAGGTCCCAGGCTGTTAAGTTCATTGTATAAACAGTGCCAAAAACCTCTGTGGAGCCAGGAAGAGGCAGAAAGATGGAGACTGCTCTCTCAAGACTGCTAATCTGGCTGCCTTTTGTTGCTAAAGCAATTTGTTTTCCCTGGGTGAGGTCCTTCATTGCTGTAAGGACGCAAGATATCTTTTGTTCATAATATTGTAATTCTTTGCACACTCGTCCCCAAAATCTAAGATTGTCCCCAAAATCTAAGATTGTAAAACTTTTCTTGGTGCATCTAGGTAAATCTAGATCCTTTATTATTAGATTTTCTGATTGCAAAGGAAATATTCAGGAAAAATGTTTGCGTATTTTGCTGCTGTATAGTTTTTGCAGTTCATATTTATTGTTCATTTTTGGTGTTTTGTCGGTGATGTGTTTAAAGCTTTTATAACAATCTAGTGAGGTTACTTTGTGGGTTTTTTTCTACATGTGCAAAAGAAATCAACCCTTGATCAAAGTACTCAGCATTGAAAGCTCAGAATACAACCCTTACACACAAAAAAATTTGTTTGCTCTTTTACAGATATATTCTTTTCCACTTTTTTGCAAATTTTTCGGATTACACAACAGATTTTAATATCCAAGAAAGATAATCTAAGTGAATAGAAACAGCAGTTTTCGAATGATGACTTCGTTTAAGAAAGGAATCCATACTATCCTTTCCAAAAATGGAAAAAGGTAATTGCTCGTACTTGTCATAATCAATTGTGATTAGCCATATTTTTTTAGCTGGCTAAATTAAATTTTCCTTGCCACACGCAGCCTGGATTTCCGTCGGATCTGCAGTAACAAGAAATCTGCTAAACAGAACCTGTATTACAACTTCAAGTAGGCTAAACAGACAATTTTTAAACAAGCTATTGACATTTGTGTTTCTATGGCTTTGGGATTCCAATAATCTACATTGAGAGCCATCATGTGCTTATTATCAGAAATGAAGTGGACCGTTGTCGTGGCGCCGTCACACCAAACGTTCAGGAACAACTTTTCTTGAAAACATCTGAATTTTTCATTCATCTGTTCCTGTTCCTGTGCTGGTCAACGATATTCCATTAATGTTTAGTTTGAGTAAACTCTGACATGTATATATACACAAACCTAGATTTCCTTTGTGTTTTTGTTCACCAGGTATCATCATGGGCGGATTCTGAAAGAATATGAGCAAAACGCAGGAATGTGCAGCGACGCCAGCGGGAACTTTGCTTCTCCATCAAGTAAGACTCCTGAGTCACTGGGGAAATGAAAATGACTGAAATAGGTATTTTCTAAACAACAAATGCCTTTTTTAGAATTAAAAGTCTATATTCATGACTTTGGTCCAACCTTAAATTTTTTAAGTATTTTATGAACTGTCATAATTTTTTTTAATACACATTGTTGCCCTTGGACAAATTTTTCTTCCTATGATTGCTGATCATCTCCTTCTCAAGGTCTTTGAGTGACAGCACTTGGTTTGTTGAGCTTAGCTTTTTAAAAATCTGGTCAATCATCGTTCATTCAACCACTATTTTGTGACGTACACGGTAGGATGGTTTGCGTAGATTTATTCCTAAAATAAGTAAAATACTATATAGAAAATTGACTTTAATATATTCTCAGATCGTCTTTGCAATGGAATATCCCGCTTGTTCCAGGTTTATCATAAAAATTGTATGAATGACTCATGGATTAATATGACGGTGTCTGAGATGAGGTCATGTTCTGCTGTTAACTCATTATAAGACGACTGCTGTAACAGATGTTTGTGTTGGATTCGACGCCAAACTGCAGTTTTACAACACTGACAACAAGATATCTGTGTCAAGCTGTCATAACGATACCGTTTCCCTCTCCTCTCAGGTCCGTCCCCCCAGCTGAAGCTGCTGTGCGGAGCCGATTTCCTTTCCAGCTTCAAGACCCCGGGCCTGTGGCTGGAGGACCACCTGGAGGAGTTGGTCCGGCGCTTCGGCCTCGTCTGCGTCAGCAGAGGGAGTCTGCAGCCCGAGCGGGCGGTGCACGAGTCGGACACACTCTCCCGCCACAGGGGGAACGTTTTCCTGGTGAGGGAGTGGGTGAGGAACGAGACGAGCGCCACGAAGATCCGTCGGGCGCTGAGGCAGAACCTGAGCGTGAAGTACCTGATCCCAGACTCTGTGATAGAGTACATTCGCCAGCACGAGCTCTACACGGAGGAGAGCGAGAGGAGAAACGAGGGCACGGCGCTCAGGCCGCTTATCAAACAGGCACATCGGCCGATAAAGAGTCTGGACGACTGATAAAGAAAACTAAGCTCCCATCCATCAGCCCTTCCTGGAGGATTCGTAGAGTTTAACGCGAGGCCTGTTTGCACGACGTGAAACGGTCTGCAAAAGAGCACATCTGAACTGGCTCCAGTGTCTTTTAATGCATGCAAATAAATATTACGTTGTAATAACAGAGGCTTACATTTATGGTCACTTTATTTTTTTATAAGGTTTTGCTGTCTTTCCCCATCTTATTTCCTCCTCATATTATGCCATAAAATGGAATAAAATCTTTATATTTGAACCATTATTCTTTTATGTTTGTGTTTTGTATTTCTCACCACTCTCAACCTCACACTCCACATACATAGAAACTAAGAACATTGTTTAATTGGCTGCTTCACAAAGGTCTTCTTCTGTAGTTTCTATACACGGTACACTCTGGACAGATCGCCTGTCCATGACAGGGGCACACAAGACAAACTACGACACACACACACACACACACACACACACTTATACAATACAGGCAAACCCCATATCGAAACGCCCCGTGTCAGTATTCAAACACAGGACATTCTTGCTGCAAGGTAACAACGCTAACCACAGTTCAACAGAGCAGCCCACATATTTTATAGCCTTAAGAAAAACATTCATCAGTGAGTAACTATATAGGTGGAGATAAATGTTGTGTTACTGTAGCTCAAACAAAACAATGCCACAATGAATATGTGCTGCGATCAATGAATGCTAAAGCAATCTATTATCACTAATGACAAAAAAAAGCTTTCCTTGTTAAGTTAAAAAAAAAAAACATCTTAAATTGTACATTTCATGATTGTTCCCCATTGGTGGTTGAAATAATCCCCCCTCAGTTTCACTTCAGAGTGATTTTGCACTAATAACTTTCATGTTGTAGCCTCATCGGCTTGTTAAGCAGAATATAAACTGGTCGACTATATTGTGTTTTAGAGGACATTGAACTATGAAAAGCTATTTTGGACAAACTACGTTCTCATATTAAGCATCTCACACACTGAGCTGGATATAAAATGAAATATGTTAGCTTCAAATTCTCAGTTTACGATCAGAAGTGTAAAAAAATGCACTTACTTATTATCTTCAGCAGCAATATTGGATTTTACTCTCCTGGTTGGTAAGAAGCCTCTGACCTTCTTGTTCAGACTTTCAACTTCCTGTCTTTTTCTTTCAACTAGGAATTTTTGACATTTTAATTAAAAACTAAATGGAAAAAAGTCAAACTTTTGTTGTACTACATCTAAAATATCCAGTAGCTTCCAGTGGTGCCTGGAAACCTTACAATGTGTTGAGACGGTTCTTGACAAAGACCCACAACCACTGGTCCAGCTGTTCCTCCCTATTTCCATGAGAGAATGTACATAACACATTTAACATTTAAGAATTGTTTCTTTCTCAAAATAAAATGCTTTTTGAGGTTTGGAAGGGAACATTCACCCGTCGGTGTCGCCTGTAGTCCTAAAATGTTGGGAAAGTATGTGTTACTTTACAGTTAGCAATAGGCCACCACAACACTGCCTGCACAGATCATCAACTATCTCTTTTTTCTCCCCCTGCTTTGTCCTTCGAATTCCAGTGTGGGTGTCTGTTCTCTGCAGCTCCTTCCAAACACCAATTCATTCTGGATCCATTCGGTCTCCCCATTATCCTCCCCACGCTGTGTCTGGGAGGGCGATATTATTCTCACAGAAGGATTTAAAGTAATCCTGACAGTTGCTCAGCTACAGGAGGTGTTTTCTCACCCAGGCCCATGGCTGCAATTGCTGCCACACTGCTGATGCCGGATGGCCTCCTCAGAAAGGATGAGGATGGTGTGTTGCTTTGTGTCTGTGTGTGTGTGTGTGTGTGTGTGTAGGTGTGTGCGGATATGTTTGCGCCGCCGTGCAACTCGGCGGGCTCAAAAGAGAGATTAGCAAATTAATTGAGTTATTTAGGGGAGACAAAAGAAGTGGCAGGCCTATTGTGCTCTGTGTAATGGTTTAATTTAGATTGGTTAAAGCTCAGGTGATTTAGCTGTGCTGTCAATGTTCCTTTCTCTGTCCTGTTATTTGCATAGTCCCATTCAAGGGTATTCATCCCTCGAATTGTTTCCTCATTTTGTATTGTTGCGATTTCCTAAAAGGATTTTAGGAGTCTACCGACACAAACGAGCACCCACCAGTCAGCATGCCCTGCAAAAAAAAAAAAAAAGAATTTGGATGATTATTATAGAAGAGTGGCGAAAGGAAAGTGATTGCTGAGAGAAAATGACAAGTTCTTGCCAAATTAGAGGAAACGGTAAACATGTAAAGTCAGAGCTTGGTGTCCTCATCTTCAGGCACAGGGAAGCTGGTCAGAGATGCTGGGATGATGGATGGAGGTAAACACGGGATAATTGTGGAAGACTTGAGACTGAGTGGAGGTTCACCCATGACTATAGACGTACCACCAGAAATGGTTTGGATCATAATATATGAGATTGGTTTTACTAACAGAAGTCCAGACCCGAGTCCACATGATAATCTGTAGCAAGACTTCAAAATTCACACTCACAGATGAATTGCATCATATTGGACTAAGCTTCAGTATTTTTTCCTTTGAAGAATTAATAAAGATTTTTTTGTATGGTGTGTCTGGTAGGCTGAGCGCAAACACACTGCATACTTTTCAGATGTTCATTTGTAACCTCACAACAATCCACTGAATTGAATTGTGTGGTTGTAATGTGAACATGAGTGACATAAGGACAGTAACACACCTCTGGGGGTTTGATATTCTATTTTTAAATTGCCCTGCAGTCAGATTTAAGGCCTCCACAAAATCAGCTTACAGACAAAAAATATGCTCCAAAAATGGAACTGCGTGTAAAATCAATGAGGTTTTTATTCTAATCCCACATAGACAAGCAAAGCCTGCATCAGCATAAAGCACAGAAAGTCTTTGTGTATTTCCCCCCCCCTCTTACATTATACATCCTATCTGCACGCGCCAGGTTCCCTACTGTATATATGCTGAGGGGATTGAGACATTATACGGATTATCGGCTGTGGGAGGTGAAGAGGGAGGTGCGAACGATAATTTCAATTAAAAAAATTAGAGTCGGCAGGTAATCGGATTAGAGCGAGTTTGGTTCAAATTGGGACTTTTAGCAGCGTTTCCCTCACTCTCTCTCCAGCGCAGCGGACCTGCCACCGGTCAGCCTGTCAGGAAGAGCCGCAGAGATCCAGTCGAAATGCCCGTCGACATGAATGGATACTGGAAAATGGTTTCCAATGACAACTTTGAGGAGTACATGAAGGCCCTCGGTGAGTTCACATCAGGCCAGCCTTATTTAGATCCGACTAAGTGGATAATTGTCATAAAGTTATATATAAAAACTCAGCTAATGCATTGCAATTGCGTATTGCTGCAGATGTAAATATTGCCATCAGAAAAATTGCCCTTTTACTGAAACCTGACAAGGACATCGTTCAAGACGGGGACCACCTGGTGATCAAGACCCTCAGCACCTTCAAGAACTACAACATGGACTTCCACGTGGGCGAGGAGTTCGAGGAGGATCTCACAGGGGTCGACGACAGAAAATGCATGGTGAGAGGATTTATGCGGAGAAACCACCGGAGGTGCGTCACAGGCGGATGGATGGTGGTTGCAATGCTAAAAAAAAAAAAAAAATGTGTGGATGCCTGTGGCGCGGATAGACTCGGGTGCAGCAATATGTGGGGCTGATTTAGCAGGACCAGACTGCAGTTTAATGAGCAGATGGTGTGGTGAGAGCTGGTCATATTTATTTATTTATTTTACACAACTTTTCCCTCCTACTCCAAAACTTTCTCCACAGACTTAAAAAAAAATTATTATTATTTTTACACAGTCTTCTCCGTGACTGGATGTGATGAAGACCAACGACCTGGCACTGCTGGAAGGGGCAGCGTCAAAGTCAGGACTTATTTAACCAGACTTGTGTTTCTGAATGCTGAATAGGATCAAAGATTAGCCCGCGATCCCATTGAAAGAGGGGCTTGTATACTGATAGGCTGATTACAGATAAGCTCTTGACTGTTAGGTCTGAGCAAGAGAGATTCACGTGTGTGGGAATAATTGGAAAACGGGGAACGAGGGAGACTGGTGTTTAATTTATGGATATCCGATGGAAGGAGTTTGGGGGGGGGGGGGTGAGATATTCTATTTGCAATTAGCTTTGAAAGTGCATTCATTAGATTTTTTATTATTATTATTTAAAGGTTAGGGTTATTAGGGTTATTATCTGGTTGTTTTATCGTTCTACTTGTATGTATCCTTTTGAAATGCCTCTGTAAGTAATGCTTACTTTTATTTTTATTTACCTCCCCCCCCTCCTCTGTGGCTGCTGTCAGACCACCGTCACCTGGGAGGGAGACAAACTAGTGTGTGTTCAGAAGGGAGAGGTAGAAGGAAGAGGATGGACCCAATGGGTGGAGGGAGACGAGCTTCATCTGGTGAGAAAACAGCGGCTCCTGGCATGAATATTAATCGAAGCAATTTAGACACTTTAATCCAGATCAAGAATGGCTCTCGGCACAGTATGTGAAACGCATATGTGACTCCAGTTTGAATTAGCCAACCAGCTCTGTGCCTTCTGAATATATTTCCCTTAAATTGACTTGCAATGAGATCAATGAAATTATGCATGCGTAACAGATTCTTAATATTCTGATGTATTTGCAGTTTTAAAAAAAACATTCAAAAGCCTTAATCCCAAATAATGACAAGCACATTACCATTTTATTAGCTCGACAATATAAGATTTTCTGCAGTGTGATTACTGCTATGAAAGCAAAGTCAAAGTAATTTCCCAAATTATTTGGTTTAAGTGATGTCAGCAGATGTTTTCGGGCTGCGGCCATGAAATTAGGCATTACAGGATTTCTCCCAACGTTTTGAGGAGCGGCTGATTTCGGTGCAACAGTGACCTCTGGTGGTGGAAAATATATTCCATGTTTGAAGAAACGATAGACACGATATTTATTGAAATCATTTTTTGATTTCACTAAGTGGAAGTGTGGGATGGATAGTTTTTTCAGAAAAGTGGCTGCATTTGTTTGAATGCTCTAACATGAATCAAATAGTTTTATAGCAGTCAACAGTATAAATTAAAAACAATCATTTATTCATTTCATTTTTTTTTACATTATAACTAAAACATAATTCTTTTACACAAAGCAAGGGTATTTCATTTGTGATTGAAAATCTAGATTTAATAGAGAGTAGGGGGTTTCTAACTTCTATCTTTTATCAATAATATGAATACATTTTGCCGCAGCTGCACCAAAAGGATGGGGTTTAATGTGGGTTAATGCTGAACTTATTGTGAAATTCCCATCAAGCTGACATTGTCAGTGGGAAACACCGCCTCTTGTCGGTAAATCTATAAATACTGAAGTTCTTTTTTTATTTTATTTTATTTTATTTTTCTTCTGCAGGAGCTGAGAGCTGGAGGCGCTGTTTGCAAGCAGGTTTTCAAGAAAACCTAAACTGGCCTTATTCACCAACACAGAGTGATCCAACAGAAACTGGCTCAAAAGGACTCACCAGATTCACCATACCCAGCAACATCCAGCATTCTTTGACCCTGCTACAACCCACATTGATTTCACAATCACTGAAATCAGTTGTATTCAATTTGAATTGTTGCCTTAGTTGTCAAGCCAGGGAGGCACGAAACAATGAAGTAATACTGTATTATTGTCTCAGGGCGGATGTTTTGATGAACAGGTTTAGATGAGCTGAACGTCTGCACACTGCTAGCTAGCTGATCTGAAAGTTGAGCCAGATCGAGAGTTTAGTGGAAATGAGGAAGATCTCTAACAAACTGTTTTTGATGTAAACTGATGACATCTGAGCGGACCGAATTCCTCTGGTCTTCCTTTGTCAATCAAATCAGTCCCCAGAATAAGAATCAAACGAGATGCGGTGCACAGATTGTATTACTCTGAAGCTCTTTGAGAGTGTACAGCTGATATTACCAGGAATTAATTAATAAATGAAGCACTTCTCGACAGTGTCACGTGTCAATTTCTGTGTCTGGAACCCTGTGTCATGGTCTCCAATTTGCAAATCTTACCAGCCACCATCCTGCAGATTTGACCAATGTCCAGAGCTGGGGTCCATGACTCTAAATCAAACAATGCATGTGTCCCCAGGTGAAATGCTCCTCAAAAGTTAAGTAAAAAATCAAAGCTTTTACTTCAAAATGTTTAAATTGGTAGTAAAAAATATAAAATGCTACATGAGAACAAACAATGGATATGTAATTTGCTGCAGATCAGTCTGTTCAGAAGGTGTGGTAGCAGTTTTCCTATAGCCATAACTTTCCTCTATTCTAAATGAGCATTGGGACAAAGAGGCTTATTCTGTGCCTCCAGCAGCAGAAAGACACAAAAAGTTAGCAAAAGTAAAATGAGAAATTTGCCAAGATGCACAAAACACGCTACATAAGTCATTCATCCATTTATTCATTCAAATTTGCCTTTAATGGTTGACATAATTAGAAAAAGAAATCTATATAAAAAATTGGCTTTCTGATTTTTTTTTTCCATGTTATTTTCTGGTATTATAATCTACTATTAAACATGAAAGATAAATACAAAAATGCACTGAGGATACATTTTGGTTTTCAGGCCCAACTCGCCGTCCAACTCTTTTGCAGCCTCTGAAATGCTTTCTTCCAGTTTACTACATATTCACTGTATAAACATGATGAAACCACCAGGGCAGGAAATGGGTCCAGATGGCACAGAAGAGGTTGGGAGATCTCAATGAATCTATGCATTTCCTCATCACTCTCAACTTTGTTAACGAGAAAAATGTGGGATCACATGTAGCGTTACCAAGAAGAATGAGCTATTGACGAATATAACTACTGAAATACTGGTAATAAAAAGGTAATAAAAGTATCAAACTGCATGTTAAAACAAAGTTCGACTATATTCCATCATTTTCTTCATCTGACACTGAAGTGAACAGCTGTCAGAACAGAAGATGTCTCCAGATACACATTCAGATTATGGAAATAAGAGGCAATCACTCTGCCCACACTGGGCTCCAAATGAGTAGGCATTGTAGCTCACTGTTTGCATTGCCAACACTAATTTTTCCAGTTTGTGCCTGAATCTTTTTGTTCATCCGTTGCTGCTTTTGCTTCTCGCACTGTTGTTCTGCCTCCCGTGGTTTCATGTGCTTTCTCGTGAAGCCATGATTTAACCAGTGGGTTGTGTGTATTTATGGTTCCCCAGAGGACCACTGACTTCTCTTTCTGACTTTTTAGGCTAATAAAGATGATGATATGAGGCTCGGGTCAAAACAAAGTCTGAAGCCATAGGAGTACATTTAAATTTAGCCTCCATGAAATGTTCTTTTTAAACGTTGCATACTCAGTTTTATAACTGTCCCCTTAATGCTTCTACTTTTTATTCCCTTTTGACATTTGACATCACTTATTTCATCCTTAAAGTGTGCAAAACTTCCAAATTTTAATCTAACATCAGATATTTTGCAGCAGCTCAGTCGGACAAGAAAACTGAACAAGTGGTCCACCTTTAATCGGCGAGCTTTTCTCTAATCAGATTGTCCAGCAGACAATGAATTTCCTGTGTTCTAAACTGTATCATGCAGGATTATTTTTCCATAATTAGTTGACCCTGTACTGAACCAGAAATGCTTACACAACATTACAAATCATTGCAAGTACAGATGAGTAGAAGTCCTTAACATAAATTCGTGATTTAATAGCAAAATATAATAAAACAAAAATCAACCTTTTACTTGAGAACAATTATTTGCAAAAAATAGATATAAAAAATAACTAGCTAAGTAAATAAATGAAATATATATATTTTTCTTTCCCTTTAGCAAATCAGAAGGTTGGATCATAACATGTTTTGAGAGAGTGGAATCCTTGACTATTCCTCTTTACACAATTTCTCCAGTTCTCCCAGAGACAGGTTTTTCCTCATGACCTCTCCATGGTAAAGCAATGGATGCTCTACCATACAGGCTCGTTCGAGTTTTTAAAAAGATTAAGGTGTAAAATGACCTCTGTAAAAGGTTAGCTTTTTCCCAACCATTTCAGATCATCATCCTGTTGAAAGACCCTCATCATGCCCTTTGGTTTTTAGCAGATTTTTGCTTAAAATCTTATAAATTTTCAGAGTATATGATGTTTTGCACTCTAATAAGGTTCCTGTTCAAAGGACTTTGGAAAAGAAATATTACCACCACACACAAAAAAAGTCTGATGAAGCTTGAAGTTCTTGAAGTTCTTGAAGTTCTTTTATACATGGTATTTGCTTGCAGCCATGTTAACTTGTGTTTTCAACTGGAAAACTCAATTTAAATCTCATTTTAATGAAGCACAGATGTTCAACTGAAGTCCCAGCAGAGTTACAGTTTAACAGTGTCATAAATATTAATGCATTTTCAGCTAGTTACCGTGGATGTAGTAGTACCATATGATTGACTTGTCCCGAACCCAAGAAAACATTCAGCTGGCCTGTCTCGAGCAAAATCTGAATCCTTTAAAAGCATAAGCAGGCATACCTGGTATTCTGTGCCTCTACCATACAGAATCTTTTGTATACCCAGGTCAACATTTTGTGATAATAGAGTTAACCGTATAAACTTATGGCTGATTGGTGTTTTAATGTAATAATGTCTAATAGAACAATGTTGAACGCAATGCGATACAAATATGTTAACAATATTGATTCTTACAGGACTAACATCAGTCATCTTTGCCACTGTGGCACCGTCATTTAAAAACCCTACATGTCACGTCACCATTTACAGAACACGATTCTCGCGAGATTTTCTTCCAGGAAGTTCCACGTCAGTGTCCAATGCACTGCTCTCTGTAATAGTAACCCCCGACCGAAGTGCTAGCAACGTTTTTATTCAATCAAACTGCGATAACACGGGGATAAAACATGGTAAGTTATATTTTAAAGGGATATGCGTTTGCATTGTTTCGATATATTTCAGCTGAGATACTCGATTATCTTTAAAAATGTTGAGGAAATGTCAAATGGAAATAGTCTCTTGGAGTTAGCTTAGCGGCTAATGAGCGCCAGTTAATATGAGATAACTTTCTAAAAATGCTTAGGCTGAAACGGTTCCTCGGCCTTAAATGTTAAACCTCTCTTGGTAGAGTCGGGTTTCGTATTTTACGTCTCATAATGCATTTATATTAAATCATTTATGCCGCGTAAAGTCCTTCATGTTCAGTGTTAGCCGCTAACTGTTTATATAAATCACATTTCGGTTCTTAGCGGTGTAGTGAGTTTTGTCAGCGTATGGAATCACATTGTTGTTTTTATCTGTGAAGCCTCTGAGGCTGGACATTAAGAGGAGGCTGACAGCCCGGTCGGACCGAGTAAAGAGTGTGGATCTTCACCCAACCGAGCCGTGGATGCTGGCCAGTCTCTACAACGGCAGCGTCTGCGTATGGAACCACGAAACGCAGGTATGACCACGATTTAAAGAGAAATCACCGAGTGGGGTTGCACAAAAGATGCACTTTTTGACTAATGCAGTGATAATGATAGTGCATCCTGATAGTAAAAATTGTTACTCTAAATAATTATCTCATTTGTGTTGGAGACAAAGGGGATAACATCGCATTCTGTGTGTCTTTTTAGACTCTGGTCAAGACTTTTGAGGTGTGTGACCTGCCTGTCAGAGCGTCCAAGTTTGTAGCCAGGAAGAACTGGGTCATCACCGGAGCAGTGAGTAACATGTTTATTTGTTTATTCACACCAGCTAAAGTGGATAGAAATTATTTCACATCATACTGTACATTATATTAATGTATTTGTGCTTATTTGTGTCCTGACAGGATGACATGCAGATCCGTGTGTTTAACTACAACACCTTGGAGAGGGTCCATATGTTTGAGGCCCATTCTGACTATATCCGTTGCATTGCTGTTCATCCAACCCAGCCGTACATCCTAACCAGCAGTGGTAGGCTATTGACTAAGACACACGTTAGGCTTCTTCTGTGTATATTTTGGTGCACATGAGGATGATTGTGTTTTTGTGTCTGTGCAGATGATATGCTGATCAAGCTGTGGGACTGGGAAAAAAAGTGGACGTGCAGCCAAGTGTTTGAGGGTCACACTCATTACGTTATGCAGATTGTCATCAACCCCAAGGACAACAACCAGTTTGCCAGCGCGTCATTGGACAGAACGATTAAGGTAGGCGTCTTGCAGCGAGCAAGTTGTCACATTTGCTGTCACTATAGTCGTGCTTCTAGTCCATATTTTATGCTGATAATGACATCTAATGCCTATCTGAAATGCTTCTGAAGTATTTGATGTAAATATAAATGCACTGATCAGACTTTTTTGGGGGCTTTGGGGGGGCTTGCAGACCTTCCAATTCCTATCTTGACAGATTAGGAGGTGTTAGTTTTGATTCCAACAAAACAAGAGACTTACAAGATAATCCCAAATTTTGTATGAATGCATAATATTACTCCTTTATTATTATTATTATTATTATTATTATTATTATTATTATTATTATTATTATTATTATTATTATGTTCTATTTTTTTTTTATCTCAACAGTGTATCAAAGTACCTACAGTTGGTTTATGTTTATAATGAATAACCATAGTGAGAGTTCTTAGTTTTGAAATATTTAATGAATAGAGAAACAATTAATTTACCATTTTTTATGTATCGATAAGAACCAATCAAGAGAATGTGTCTTTCTGATCTCTGACCTATTTATTTGTGCATCTCAAAAATAATATGCTTGTTACACCTTAATGTTGAATATGTTATGAAACACCCAGATCAGATTACAATTCACCATCTGCTAGGGAACACTTTGTAAAGATTGTAGCACATTCTTGTCTTGCACAGGTTTGGCAGCTGGGCTCTTCTTCTCCCAACTTCACTTTGGAGGGTCATGAGAAAGGAGTGAACTGCATCGACTACTACAGCGGAGGAGACAAGCCCTACCTGATTTCAGGTGCAGATGACCGCCAGGTCAAGATTTGGGACTACCAGGTTAGAAAATTTATCAATCTTTTTAGTGTGTGTTTTTATTTAAAAAAATGTTTTCTTTATTTTTTTACAAAGATTTCAGCGTACAGTGCTTCAAAAATTCTGTTTGTCTACATGTACTTTCTTTATACTAATATTTCTATTTGTTGCAGAACAAGACCTGCGTTCAGACTCTGGAGGGCCACGCCCAGAATGTCTCCTGTGTCAGCTTCCACCCTGAGCTGCCCATTATTATCACAGGATCTGAGGATGGTGCGCAGAAATCCCTCTGTCTCACACGCCGATACACGTATTTCTAATGTTGACCAATTACTCATTGATTAACATTTCTTTTATTTCTTTCTTTCTTTTTCCTCAAGGTACGGTGCGAATCTGGCACTCCAGCACATACCGCCTGGAAAGCACACTCAACTATGGCATGGAGCGAGTGTGGTGTGTGTGTGGCCTTAGAGGCTCCAACAATGTGGCGCTGGGATACGACGAAGGCAGCATCATCATCAAAGTGAGTGGATGGAAAAGTTGTTCAGAGAAAGTTGTAAAGGTTTTCTTTTCTTCTTTTAAGTAAAAATTCTAACGTACATTGTTAATATTTTGGGTAGGTTGGTCGGGAGGAGCCGGCCATGTCTATGGACACCAACGGAAAGATCATCTGGGCTAAACACAGCGAAATACAGCAAGCCAACCTGAAGGCCATGGGCGAAGCTGAAATCAAGGACGGGGAGAGACTGCCGCTGGCTGTCAAAGATATGGGCAGCTGTGAGATTTACCCTCAAACCATCCAGCATAACCCGAATGGACGGTATGAAACAGCTTCTTCTGGTAAAAGTGCTGAATGTAAAAGAAAATATTTGTAATCATTTGCTACTTATTTGTGTGTTGCCAGGTTTGTTGTGGTATGTGGCGATGGGGAGTATATCATCTACACCGCTATGGCTCTGAGGAACAAGAGCTTCGGTTCAGCTCAGGAGTTCGTCTGGGCCCACGACTCGTCCGAGTGAGTATTCACAGTTTGAAAAGTAAACGTTGATATATTATTTTCTTTGGGTTGCTATTAACAACCATTTGATGAAATGTGTGCTTTGTAACAGATATGCCATCAGAGAAAGCAACAGTATTGTCAAAATCTTCAAAAACTTTAAAGAAAAGAAATCCTTTAAACCTGACTTTGGAGCAGAAGGTAATCCACTTGCTGTTTCTTGGCAGATTTGTGGTTTTGGAAGCAAATACATAGATTCGAGTCACTGAATGTGTTGGCTTTTCAGGGATCTACGGGGGTTTCTTACTCGGGGTGAGGTCTGTGAACGGCCTGGCATTTTATGACTGGGAGAACACGGAGCTAATTCGCCGCATTGAGATCCAGCCCAAGCATGTAAGCCATTCGCTTCCTGGGTTTTACCTATTTGATAATTTTGCAATATTTATGTTTGCATTGCATAATGACAGTGTTTCTGCAGGGTCTTTAAAGTTGTTAGCTCAATATTAGGCTTAAATAAATTCACATTATCCACATATCTTTAAAACTACTCTTCTTCCCTTGTGTTTTTCATGTTTCTACTGGTTATTTTACGTATTTATGTTTTTTTAGAAATATACATGGAGCATTTCTTTGTTCTATTTATTGGAGTGCTGGCTGATCCAGACCCAGAAATTCACGCTTCACCTAAAATAAGTCTGCTTATTGTCGCTTATTTAAGGAATTAACCTCAATATTTTCTGATGTTATCAAACATTATAAATGCAATTATTAGGTTAGTTTGCACACATTCTTTCGTGATTCGTATAGATCTAAAATTTAACTAAAGCTTGCAGAAACCCTGAATAAAGCCCTGTTCTGCATGAGTCCTCTTCAAATGGGTTCTTTTAATCTTTTTTCCTTGTCCTCTTTCATATTTTATCTAGATCTTTTGGTCAGACTCTGGTGAGTTGGTCTGCATTGCCACGGAGGAGTCCTTCTTCATTCTCCGTTACATGGCAGAAAAAGTAGCCGCCTCTCAGGAAAACAATGAGGGCGTAACAGAGGATGGAATCGAAGACGCCTTTGAGGTCAGTATTTAAATGAATTTCCTCTTATACAACATTTGGTTTATTGTCTGTGACAGTTTGCCTAAATCACTGTTCATTGCTGCTGTTTCTACTGCTTACAATGTAGCCATGTTGTCTACAGAAGAGACGACGTCTAGAGTTTTCAAGTTAAACAAAAATGCTGAAGTTACAACTACAATACTTTTTTTTGTTGTAGATTTTTGTTCTGTTGGTTGCAAAGTATTTACATTTTTTGTAATTAGAATGAAGATCTTTGGATTTTTATTCTTATGCAAAATATTTGTATTTTTTAATTACAAGAATGCACAAAAATAAGACACAATACTGGAGGAAATATTTTCACAAACCTTATCCTACTTTGCCTGATAAATCATACATTCAAACATTGTAATTCAAACATTTTTATTATAATTGTGTAACATTCATTTGTTTTGATATATGCCCAGGTGCTGGGAGAGATCCAGGAGATCGTGAAGACTGGGCTTTGGGTTGGAGACTGCTTCATCTACACCAGTTCTGTAAACAGACTCAACTACTACGTCGGAGGAGAAATTGTGACTATTGCACATCTGGACAGGTGGGACTGATTGCCTACATTTGGTGATCTTGGGATGGGGCAATACAAAGAAATATACTTGTACCCCCTGCCGTGAATGATCTAGACCTCTTCATCGCTCTTGTTTTGTTTTTTTTCTCTCCCTGCAGGACCATGTACCTGCTGGGTTACATCCCAAAGGACGACCGTCTTTACCTTGGAGACAAGGAGCTCAACATTGTCAGCTACTCCCTGCTGGTTTCTGTCCTGGAGTATCAGACTGCTGTGATGAGAAGAGACTTTGGGATGGCAGACAAGGTGCTGCCCACCATCCCCAAAGAGCAACGGACCAGGGTTGCACATTTCCTGGAGAAACAGGTAAGACGATTCAGTCAGGGCAAATTTCTTTTTATTCAAGTGTTTGCTGATGAGAAACACTCCTTCTATTTTCTTTTTTCTTTTGAATATGGAGTAAAAGTTTAACAAACAGGAAAAAACTGTTGTAAAAAATGTGTTTTAAGAATAATTGAATGCTTTTCACAAGTCTTACAGATAACTGAGTTCATTTTACACACTTATGTGTCTTTTTTCCCCCTCTTGTTCTTACTTAGGGCTGAAATGATTTATCAGATTAATTGTGATGAATCAATTATTTTTAAATAACTAATTTAGTAGTAATCAAGCCAAAGCTGTACAGCAATATACATTTTGCATTGAAGATAAAAAATAAAAAAAATCTTACTGTAAATATGTTCTAGCCAGAACTCCTGAACGTTTTGGTGTCGTTTTGACTTGACCTGGTTCAAATTCTGTGAAAAAAATAAAATAAAATGCATAGAGGTCCTATTAGGCACCTCTTGCTATGCAGTTATTAACTGGTTCATCCAAAAATGAATCAACAGATCAGCAGAACACTGCATTTATGTTAAGGGAAGTATAAAGTGTTGAGCTCTTCACATGTTGATATTAAAAGTGTATTTTAGCTGCAGATGCATCCTTGGCTAAAAATGATCAAACATTCACTACATTTTATTTATTTTTTTATTTTGAAAAGGAATTGAATTGGTTATGTGTTTGCATCTTTTAATGTATTTTTAATAGGCTTAAGTGAAAAATCTGCAGACTGTGCCAATTTCTTTTTATTTTTATCTGACTTATCGATGGAATAATCAATAACAGAAATACATGTTAGTTGCAGCCCTTGTTTTTCTTTTATGAAGTCAGCTTTGTTTTCCTACAGCCTGATGGCTTTGGTTTGTCTCGTCTCTTCAGGGCTTCAAACAGCAGGCGCTGGCCGTGTCTACAGACCCAGAGCACAGGTTTGAGTTGGCTTTACAACTGGGGGAGCTGAAGATCGCCTACCAGCTGGCTGTGGAAGCAGAAGTAGGAGCAAACTCATTATTACATCATTTTCCAATCGATATCATCAAGTCCATTGCTAATCGATGTCGTTTTGACCTTTTTGTAGTCTGAGCAGAAATGGAAGCAGCTAGCCGAGCTGGCTATCAGTAAGTGCCAGTTCGGCTTGGCCCAGGAGTGCCTGCACCACGCTCAAGATTACGGCGGCCTGCTCCTTCTCGCCACCGCCTCAGGGAACGCCACCATGGTGGGCAAGCTGGCCGAAGGGGCAGAAAGGGACGGCAAGAACAACGTGGCCTTCATGACGTATTTCCTCCAGGGGAAGTAAGTATCAAATATATGTGTGTGTGTGTGTACTTGTGCAACATACCTTAAAAAGTGGCTGCCTTCGTAACACCTTCTTTTTTTTTTTTTTTTAAATTACTTTTCCAGACTGGATCAGTGTCTGGAGCTCCTCATCAAGACTAACAGACTACCGGAGGCAGCATTCCTGGCGCGGACATACCTGCCCAGCCAGGTGTCCCGTGTGGTCAAACTGTGGAGGGAGAGTTTGGCTAAAGTCAACCAGAAGGTCAGATCTGTCACCACCATCGTATCTTTCTAAATTTAAATGGCTAAAATAAAACCCCCTTTTCCTGACATTTCTACTGTATTTTAGTGAACATGGCAAGAGTTTTAAATATTTATCTATTTCGTCTCCACTGCAGGCTGCTGAATCACTCGCAGACCCCACAGAGTATGAAAATCTGTTCCCGGGGCTGAGAGAAGCATTTGGAGCCGAACATTACCTGAGAGAGACCTGCATCGGCAGCTCCAGGCCCGCCAAAGATTATCCACTTGTTACAGTAAGTCCAATGACTGGTGGTAAATGAAAAAAAGCCATGTGTCTTGCTCTGTAGGGCTAGCAATGATTTAGAACTGGGTAAAATGGATGATAATCATGTAACAAAATAATCTTTCTTTCTATTTTAAGCCCAATGAAGACAGAAATATTCTGGAGGAGGCTCAGGGTTACGAACCCAAAGGCACCTTTGTTCCCTTCGTGCCTCAGGTTTGTTTACAGTACCGTTTTCTCTTAAAATTATAAATTACATGTCCTCCTTCTGTAATCTGCAAAGATGGGATTCTGCTGGTAGACAGCCTAAAAGTCGAGCCCTCGGTAAATTTCTTGTCTCTGATCATTCATCATGCCTTCCGTGGCAGACAAAAGAGAGCGACGAGTCCAGCTCGGTGCCAGCAGCCGCCGAGACGCCTTCACTGCCCAAACCCGCAACTCCTGAAGCAGCAGCTGTTCACAACGAGGAGGAGGAAGAGGAGGAAGAGGAGGAAAAGCTTACATTCACACAGTCAGAGAAAGAGAAGGTTTGGCTTTCTTCTCTACATTTCACATGTGCATAGTGCAATTTATATAGGGCATCTTATGTGATGAACATTTAATCTGGGTTTCTCTGCAGACTCTAGATGAGTTGGAAGTGGACCTGGACAACATGGAGCTGGATGACATTGACACCACAGACGTCAACCTCGATGACGACTTTCTAGACGATTGAAGTTTCCACCATCCTCTTCACATCATATTTAAACAAGAGACCAACATCCCTTATTGTTTTTGTACTTGTATCAAAAAATGTATGTTGTAATGCCAGTTTTATTAGAAAACTATGACATCAACAATGTTTGAATGATAACTAAAGTAGAGGGCCCACAGCTGCTCCATTTTGTACACTCTTTATCAAATGAAAGTTTAGATTAACAGTCTACGGGTTAACTTCATTTATGCTTTCCCTCTGCGCTTTTCTGTAATGTCATGTCAATGTTGAATAAGTCCAATAAATTCTGGTTGCTGTATATATTAACATTTTGCTCTTACAAATTTCTGTTTCTTCTTTTCAAACAGAATCGTCACTCCATTTTTAAAGTAATTCATAACTTGTAAATTATGAAGTTATGAATCTAAAGAAAATCCCACTCATTTGATAAAGTCTAGTTTTGTGTACTTGTAATCAACTTAATTTAGATTAATCAATACATTTATCTTGCACCTAAAAGTTATTTTATTTCCAGTTTTTTTACTTCATACACCAAAAAACACCAGATGTAACATCTGAAAAAGTTTAAGGAGTATAAATACTTTTGTAATAACCTGACACTGTGTTCCATTTTCAAACTTGAGTAACCAAATATAAACCACATACCCATTTAGATAACAGTAAAAAAAATGAACCAGTAATTTTGTATCATTAACTGAGTTCCAATTATTTCTCATAACATGAAACTTAAGCAAAACTTTCTCAAATTCATGAGCCTGTATGTTTCAATACAACTTGGTGAACTAATGTCTATTTAATGATTCTCCAGAACTTGTTAAATCACTGACATATTTTTCAAACTAGTCTCTGACACTCTTGAGCTAAGTACTATATGAAAGTAGCTCATTTTTAAATAGCTACCACTGGTGTCAGGTCATTGCTTCAAAAACAAACTGACAAAACATAATTTACCCTGCCCCTGTTTGAGATTGCATCAAAAGTTGGCTTGAGGAAATAGTAGCTTCACAGTATGGATGAAAGCAACCAGGTTATTGTAGATCACAAATATTTCTCCCTGTATAATTTTTTGGTTTAGTTGTATAGGATACGTTTCAAAAAAAGTAGAAAAAAGGTGAAAATAATTTATTATGGTATCAACTTTTAAAGTCTTTCAAAAGCCACAGTATTTTTAATGCCTTAGGATCCTCACTCTCCCATCTTTAGTCAGTCCACTCTGTTGCAGTTCTCCTCCTGACCTGTAGATGGCGCCCCTCTAAGACAAGCTTCAATTATTTTTTTTTTTTGGTTACTGTTTCGTGTGCAACAAAGTACTGAGCTCGACAGTTACGAAGAAGGGAAAGCCTCCCTTTCTGAGAATCTTTATTTTGCTCCAGTTTCATAGCTGATTTTTCACATTTCCCCCAAACCTTTCTGAAACATACCAGGAGTTTAACTGAACCTGAACCAACCGTTGTTCGGGCTTTTTGGTCAGTGTTGGGACGCTTTGTGGAGTTTTTTTCCCCCTTTCTTTTCAGTGCTTAGACGTTTTGTTGAGCTGCCACTAGGGAAAAAAAACCCGAACCAGGACTAAAAGCGGCGAGTTGACGAACCAGAAATACACCGAAGAACCGCGGCCCCAGCCGCCGCCGCCAGCGCAACGGGGAGTCGGGGCCCGAGAGGGAGCCTGCCAGGCCCTCGGCTTGATGCACCCAGCCTGCCTTGCTGCCACAGCCACAGTCCGGGATGGGGGAAACCAAGATTATCTACCACCTCGACGACCAGGAGACACCGTACCTTGTAAAGCTTCCCGTGCCTGCGGACAAAGTCACGCTAGCGGACTTCAAAAATGTCCTGAAGAAGCCAAACTACAAGTTCTTCTTCAAATCTATGGACGATGACTTCGGGTAACTAAGGGGGGTTATTATCATTGTGTGTGTGTACCGTGGGGTTAGGATAACGACCCCATGTTGTCTTAATGACTATGCTGCTGAAATAGGCTGTTGTTAACTAATTCACCCCCTGGTGCATTTGTGTTCTCCTCGTTTTTCTTTTACGTTGCCAGGTTGTTGGTGCTCTTGTTGTTTCTTTGTTAGCTGCTAGCTTCCACCGCGGATCTGCTCTGCGTCCAGACCTCGTTTGTTTACATTGCTTGTCTCGAATTTGTTTGACCAAGTTTGGTGTTACGGTACCCCGAATCAGAAAAAATATATACTGGAATGACTTTTAAAAATATTTAATAGACAGAACTGAAATTGTGGTCACTGACCTGAGTGGTGGATTCTGACTTTAGTACTGTCAGATGCAGCTCCATGCATTGAAAGCGTATATGCTAACTTGCTAGTGTCAAAAAATGTCCAGGGCCAGTTTGAGTCGGTGAGACCTGCAGGCCCCTGCTGCTGCTGCTGCTGTTGTTGTTGTCTATTAGCCAGAGGAATGTAGAGTTGGACACAGGAATGTCCTCTTCATCACTCTGGCAGCTTTATGAGCATTACCTTTTGTGTTAAAACACAACAGGGAAAAGTGGGCAATTTATCCTCGTTTAGACAGAGTTTGTCTAGATTCTAAGAATTAGAAAGACTGTATGTAACATTTTTGGCAACACTTGCAGCCAGTTTTCCAATGTTGCCCCTGAATAAACTCCCATTAGGGTGGGGCAAAAACTTGTAAAATAAATTGCGAGAGGGAAATACTCATTCCTGTTTATTATATAATGAGGGAAAAAAGCCACCTAAACCTCAACTCTGAACTGTGACTATTTAATGACATACTCATGTAGTTTTTATGCCCTTATTTTCTCGGGGAAGTTTAATTAAGCTTTGATATTTTTCCTTGGATATATAGCTTTGACACTATTTGGAACATTGAATTTCTGCCAAATTTCTTGTGTGACAAAGTGTTGTTAAAGTTTAAGTTTTGCTTTATATTCCCATCTGTAAGAATACATTATTGCTGCAGAATGTGAATAACTGTATGAGTTTTTTTAATTTGGGTGTCATGGTATTTAGTTCATTTTGCAAAAGAAAAAACATTTTGCTTAAATATAGCAATTATATACTAAATTACTTATATCTGATGTGCATAAAATACATGATGGAAGACCCAGAACAATAAAAATGTACAATTTGAAGCAGAAGCAAAAGGTATTTTATTAAAAGTAGTTTCAGCTCAGTTATTATACAGACTTTCAATCATGTTTTGTAACATTCAGAATGGGAACAAATTTTACTCAAGTTGAAAACTTACTAAACACTTTATGGAACCCATGTCTTATGAAAAACTGGATTCTGTTTTACATAAAAATGTAAACAAAGATCCATCAAATGGTTTGGTTGCTTCTTTTTGAAAACGAGCAGCAACTTTTCACACTAATCCTAAAATAATTTACCACTGTTTATAACCACAATAATCTCTTCTGAGATTTACTTGAATTTTGATGCAGGTGTATACTTCCTGTTCACTAATATAGAATAAACACCCTTTCAGTGCAGTTGTAGTTATCGAGCTGTCATTGCATAAACATCGGTTTTTCCCATTTGTTTATAGTGTCATGTGAGTGTGACAAGCTGGTGCTACTTGTGAATTATCTGGGCTGTGTGCTGTTGTAATCACCTTTTAGCAGTTTCCAAACTTGTAACTTTAAGAAAAAGTTTCTTTGTTTAACTCTTGTCGCCTGAGGTCTTGTACTTTGAACAACATTTCAAAAGAGAGAGAAAAAAAAGCAGAAGTTGCCTCAGTGTTTGTTATCGCAGATGGATGTATTACGGATCTTGATTGCTTCAAAATGCGCCCTCATGTTTACTCAATCTTTGTTTTTGTATTAGTGACATTTGACTGAAAAAAGCCTCTCTCTCTCTTTGCAGAGTGGTAAAGGAGGAGATTTCTGATGACAACGCCAGGCTGCCCTGCTTCAATGGAAGAGTGGTGTCATGGGTAATGAGTCCTGGAGTATGTTTTGTTTGCTTTGTGTGTGTGTGTGTTTGTTCACCGTGCTCGAGTTGTAATTGAGTACCATTGAAGTGTATCGGTAATTACCATCTGTTGTGCACCGACCATGACCATACATCATCTCCAGGGAGTGGCCTTAAGCATCTGTGCAGTAATGTTATTAGGAGATAATGATCCTCGAATGAACACACGGACGCTTTCTTCTTCTTCTTTTTGTGTGTGTGTGTGTGTGTGTGTGTGTGTGTGTCCCCGACAATTTTTCCTTTTCAGCTCGTCGATGAACAAATGAGCCTCAGCATCTTCCAAAGTCGCTGGACAAACTAATCAACACATAGATCATCGTTTATTATTTATCTCCTTTAGAGCTTCAACCAGTAACTCTCCTGTGTCCAGAAGTACATCTGGTGCTGGTTCATAGCCTCCCTTCCTGTTTGCCCAAATGAAATTAAAAGCAAGTGAAATCACAGGATAGCAGGAAAATGCCCAATGACAAAGCCTCTCATTTCACTTCATCTAACGAGAAGATTGAATTTCACAGGGAGGAGAGAGTAAACTTAAAGAAGAAGACTGTTCTGTGTCTGGATGGAAGAGGTAGATGCCTCTTGTTAATACCCCACCATGTGGTTACAATTATAGCTTTTATTTATTTTTTCTCTCTCTAAGATTCATCAACACAGAGTTGCTGATGTCTGTTTACTTCTCTTTGTTGTGGTAATTTTCATTAGCGTGTTTAGAGATTGTGTGGCTGGATTTTTAAAAAAATGCTCCGTCGTCCACGTGCACGACGACGCTCACCTCTGTGGGGCTGTTGTTTTTTCCACAAACGGGCGCAGAGTTATTTCTGCTACATCCATTTGATTGTCTACAGCGCTCCATCTGTTGTTTCAGTCGTCTGATTGGTTGTCCTCCGGGCGTCCGGCAGCAGATCTCGGCGTTGCTCGACAAACGGAATGATGCCGTGCTTTACTGTCGGCTGAGTAATTAAACGTATCATAAAAATATTTTGGAAGTTTTTTTTCCATTTGTAAATTTGGCTTTGTGCACAGATGTGTTGACATCACAAGAAACAAGCCAATCAGCCAGCATTAGTAAACACCATTTTTTGACATAAGTGTTAAAGTATTTTAGTCTAATTTTGGATGACCCATTTCCTCTTCATAAACCTATTTGGTAATTCACCAATCAGTCGTCCGGAGATCAAAATCAGATCTTCCAATCATCTCTGATCAGGGATTGGCATGTCAAATACTGAAATTATTTTCGTTTCATCTATCAAAACTAAGAACCTCCATTATTTTTAATCTATAATTGTGTCAAACACTAAAATGTACTTCAGTGCCTACTTGGTAATAAATTAGATAAAGGTTAAGAACATGAGCTTTTCATAGGTGGGAATAATGTGTGATTTTCTGCCGGATTCAAAACGGTTACCTCTATTAAGCTGCAGCACCTGGATTTTCTATTGAGTTTTTCCTCTCAGTGCATATTGAGGTCAAAGAAAATGTACTGTTTTAATTAAAACGCGCCATGTTCTTACACATTGAATGTTTTTAATTTACTGGTTCTAAACTAAGGCTGCATGATTCTAGAACCAAATTTCTTTGTGAAAAACTTTCCCACTACTTTTTTCCCCATTTCAAGACGCTACAACTGTTGATACAACATCAGTATTTTGCAAAATCCTGGTCACTTTCATCCAAATCATTGGTGGGAATAAAAAAGTCCATCCAATTGGTCAGATACACTAACAGCAAGCATATTTTGAATGTATTGCACTTTGTTCATGATGGCCTCCTGATTATTGGATGTAAGCGGTTCTCTGCATTGATGATGCTGCATATATTGTAATTACAATGTAGGTTTTATACATTAAGCAGCTCTATCATCTGGAACTTTACTTTTCATCTTGTGAGGTTCAATCTTTTTCTTAGACACCATAATTTCAGAGGCTTTGAAGAAAAAAAAAGATTAAATTATGCAAACAAAGGGGAGAAAATCCAAATGGGTGTGATCAAGAAGTCTGATCAGTTGCCTTTTGCCTTAAAGTGATGTCATCTGAGGCATGTGAATGCTTGTTTTTGGGAAGGTAGGTTTTATTAGAAAATGTTTTACCAACAAAAAATGTAAATATATTTTTAAAAATCTAAATCTAAATGCCTCAAGATGAGTTTGAACAACCTTACAGAAGCATGTCTAATAGCTTTAACACACTGCTTAGTTGGACACTAGTACTCAGCGGTCTTTCCTTGCTCTCTGACTGATTTTTACTCTGTGGATAGTTGGTGTCAGGAGATGGAGCTCACACGGACGGAGGCTCGGTGGCCGACAGTTTAGAGCAGACGCCCCCTCTGGAGAGAACCGGGGGAATCGGAGACTCGAGACCGCCTTCCTACCAGTGAGCATATTTAACGACAGATCGGTTTTGTCTGTTTCAGTTTTTTTCTGTGCCATGGTTGAGAAAACTAGACAGGTTTTTGCTTCCTAATCTCTGAAGAAAGAACATTTAATCTTTTTGTCCTTGGGTTTGCGTAGGAGTACAAAATGTAGCAGTTACATTTTTCTTCCCATCTTCTTTATAGTTTACTTATTAAGAGAGGAAATCTCTTTAGGAAACCCGTCAATGCTGTAATATGATTCTAAAATATTCCATGCAGACATGATGGTAAAACAAATGCAACGCTCACAAAAGAAGTTCTTGTCATTTCCGCCAAACAGCCTCTCTCCATACAGATGATTCCGACCAAGAGAGATTAGTTGTAAATTTTAATGACCCAGGTGCTCTGATACTGACCAGGAGTCCCTCTGTGTCTGAGACTCTCTTGCTTTCGCTCCGTCTTCAGTGGGAAAGCAGCAAGCGGGCGGGACAGCTTGGACAATGACACAGAAACCGGCTCCATTGTGTCGCAAAGGAGAGACAGAGACAGGGAGAGGCCGAGACGGAAACACACAAACGACCATGGTCAGAAAGTCCTGCCGCCTGCTGAGCTCTTAATGCATTGTTCAGTTTGTTGGATTTGCAAAATTCTGTATCAGTCATTTGGACGTACATATAGCTACAGTTACCTGGTTGCAATGAAAAGTGATTCAATTAATTTTTTTTAATAATCTTATTGAGCTTTGGTGATATGTAAGGTAGATTATTTCTATTAAGATGAGGATGAAAAAAATGCTTGACATAACAAAAAACTTTAAATTTAACTTAACTCAAAGTATTTACTTGGCAAAAAAAAAACTACATGGAGGTTTAATATCCATTTAAAGATGATTTTTTATTTTCTGTAGTGCCACTGCTCAGTTCTGATGTTTAATTAAAGTGCTCTGCTGCTTCAGGTGGAAGGCAGAACGGCTATTCATCACGAACGATGGGACGCGGAGCAGCCGACTACGACAGCTGTTCATCCTTCATGAGCAGCGAGCTGGAGTCCACTTCCTGCTTCGATTCAGAGGACGATGACGCAACCAGCAGGTCAGAGGATCTATACGGCTGTCCTGAGAATTTTAGGACATTTAGTCAATTGTTTATGTCAGAGTGAAGTAAAATTGTAAACATCTTTTGTTATTCACAACGCATTAAATCGATCAGATTTTGTGGAGCTTTGACAGTTTTCACTTCGTATAAAAAGTTCTGTGATTCAAGCACATGTCTTGGCAGCTTCTGTACCGGTGCTTAAATGCTACTCATAAAAACATAATGACTTGTTTGTGTCTAATTTTGCAAAGTGTTAAATACTTTTAAAGTATTCTAGAGTTGTAGTTTGGACACTATGTAATATGTAAAATTCTAAAAAAAACAACAAAAAAACTTTTGCCTTTTTAGGTTTAGTAGCTCCACTGAGCAAAGCTCATCTAGATTAATGAGACGACATCGCCGTCGCCGACGGAAACCGAAGGCCTCCAACATGGACAGGGTGAGACGGCACAGACTTTTGAGTAAACCACAGTGATTCAACTACAGATGTTCTGATGAAAATTCCCTCCAGATTGAAATGTTTCTTTTTGCTTTGATTTCCCCCTCACACCAAGCTATTCACTCATTTTCTTCAACGCTCTTTGCAGTCTTCATCATTCAGCAGCATCACAGATTCCACCATGTCTCTGAACATTATCACCGTAACTCTTAACATGGGTAAGTCACTTGGCTGTCACCACTTGACTGTGTTCTTTCACTTTTTAAACCCTGCCTCTCTCCCTTCCTTCCTTCACAGAGAAGTACAACTTCTTGGGCATCAGTATTGTGGGTCAGAGTAATGAGAGGGGAGATGGAGGGATCTACATCGGTTCCATCATGAAGGGAGGAGCTGTGGCTGCAGATGGACGGATAGAACCAGGCGACATGCTCTTGCAGGTGTGAATATGTACAAGAAGCTAAGAGAGTAAAGGATTTCCCAAAGGTTTTTGGGAGCATATTTTACATATTGAATAGAGAAGAGCTTTCTTGGATCAGATGCATGCATGCATTTATAACACTGCGCAGTTGCATCTAGTTTGAAATCACTATTTTTCTCAGGGCTGTTCCTCAAAATGCAACCATTTTTAACTGGCTGTGCTTTTTTTTTGTTTGATCATTTTTAACATTTACATTCACTAGTCAAAAAAGAAAATGCACACAAAGCAAAAAGAAAAAAAAATAGTGCAGACCAAGATAAACTTAAGACTGTCAATACCAAGAACTATAGTGTTGGATTATTTTACCTTTGCTTTTTTTTTGCTTCTATTTTTTTACACATACAGCATAATCAAAATCAAAACAACAGTCACTGTTAACAAACTCATAAAAGAAAATAACCATAATCAAACCTTTCTGTATTTGTTTAGGAAATCTGTGTTTTTTTTATTTAAACTGTGAAAAACACAGATTTAACTCCTTATAATTATTCCATACTAGGGATGTGCCGATCAGGTTTTTTTCTGCCGATCCCGATCCCGATACCGATCACCCCTGAGGGCCGATCGCCGATTCCGATCCCCGATACCGATCACATAATTATTATTTATTTATTTTTTATCATA